>MJUU01025417.1:20230-30281 GCA_002080025.1 Modiolus philippinarum
AGAACCCCTTGAACCTCTGAACCCAAAATCGAACTTGGCCTGAGTTTTGTGGTAAAGAAGTTACATACCAAGTTTGAAAACCTTATGTTATTTCGTTCACAAGTTATCAGTCGGAAACCTTCAGGGGACAGCGTCAGAAACCTTCAGGGGACAGACGGACGGACAGACGGACACACGACGGGGTATCACATAATACCTCGCCACTACATGTGGCTGGGTATAAAAATGGGTGGGGTCACAATTACCAAAACTACTCCAAGCCTTCCTTTTGTACCAAAGAACATTATGTTAAAATTTCATATGGATTGATCAATTGGAACTAAAGTTATTGACCAAAAACTAAAGTGTCTACAGACGACAACAGCACCATACCAATATACGACAGCAAAATTTTTTGCAGTCATATAAAAACAAAACAAAATGATAACAAAATTGGTTTATTAAAAAAAAAATGTGTGTATTACATAAACATGAGAGTACTAAATGCTTGTAAGAGCACTATACAATATCACATCATCATTTTATATGAGTATAATACACATGTCAAATTTCTATTATGGATGTTCCATTACATCATATATAGCACCTGGTGAAGGCACTTTAAAAATTATATAACCGATTATTGAAGCAATTTTGGAATTCTTTAGGCATATACATTCCCAAAGGACTTTTCGCCAACCATCCATGGAAGCGATTTCAAAGTGCCTTCCATGTGTTCATACATGTATGTTTTTGTAGAACATCCCTTTATGTAAGAAACTGTAATTTACATGGAAATGTCATGCAAAAAGAAAAAAGATATAAACAGTGTAGTTTTTATTACAATAAAACTTAACCGTCACTTGTTTCAAACCTACATGGAGGTCCACATAATCATGGAGTTTGATTGGTATGTATATTGTGTGAAATGTCTATTGAAATGAAAATGGTTTAAGAATTGAATGCAATATTTTGTAATTTTATTGGAGTGTAAAAGCGTGGACTGTAGCACATTTTGAATGAAGCATGCTAGTGCTTTTAAATGACAATAAAACTACAAAATATTGCATTCAATACTTATAATTATATTCTGTTAATGGAATGCAAGATAACTTAATGAAAATCGTGGATGACGCACCATTTTCTTGTCTAGATTTCGCAGTCCACCGTCTTTGTTTACTTTTGTTGTTGTCAAGGAGTCGCGTGCTGGTGTAGTTTTACTGACTGATAAAACACAGTGACGGAAATGATCGGAAGTACTCGTAACCAATCAAATACCAGGATTTTCATACGCAATTATAATTGAATATAATATTTTTTTTTACAATATTACTTCTGGACCCTGCATCTTTACATATTCCGTGTAAAGTTAAAACAAAACTTGTGGCTTCACAGAATGTCTTAAAATAATCCACACACAAAAAAAAAAGATTAACTATACATGTATATACATAAACAAAAATTAAAATGATGAAAAACAACTATTTATGCTAAAATGTATAAAAGATGCTTGAAAGGAGTTGTATCACAAAAATGTTTTCAACATGTATGTAAAAGTTGAATCTAAATGGTAAAAGAAAATATAAACTATACAAGCAATGCTTGTTCCGAAAAATTCACAAAGGGGATTACCTGATATACATCAAATTCAGTACTTGCCCATCTATGAGACATTTGGCCTTTGCATTCATCAGTATTTTTTTTCTCTTTTGTCTACTGAGTGTTATGTATTGTTTTCAATATGATGATTTATTTTAATGGCATAGTAATATATAGACTTTTGTGTTTTCACAATTTCTTTTTAGCCTCAAACCCAGTCATTATGGAAAAGCATTCTTCCAATTCTAAAGATAAAATGTTTTTGAATGCACATATATGTGTCTTTGTCTGTTTAACATATGAAGCAGTCAAAATTTCCAATCTTGGTATCAATAAAACACATTTTTTCACTAATTATATGTATTGTGTAAGACAATGTGCATGTTATATTGGACAGAAGAAAATATTCTTAATAAAAGAAGGCCAAAGGTAATTTGTCTCAAAAATAGGTTGGTACTGGACAACTATAAGATACTTATGACTGAAACCCCTTTCAAAAACTATATAAGCAACAATCTCCGGATTAATCATAATACAAAATACTGTTAGTATCGTAAAGCAAAAGCTAAAAAAAAAAACTTCATATATCACCACTATTAATTTAAAAAAAGTAAAAAAACTCTTGAATGAATGGTTTCAAAGGAGTTATATCGCGATAAAAAGAAGGAACGGAGAGACAGAAGTATAGGGCCTGAACCTTAATAACCAAAAAATCTGTCACGGCCATTAATGTTTGCAATGCAAAGAGAGTACTGTAAACCAACTTATTTAAGCAGCTACTTTATTTCGTGTTTGGTCCCTTTTGATGAAGTTCACGGTGACAAATTTTCACGATTTTCTTATAATGTTATTGTATTTTTATAAGGATAAGAGATATCGGCAACAATTTATTTTCACGATATTATTTTCACCCTCTCGAAGATCGCGAAAATTAGTTGGTTTACAGTATGTGTCTTAGATCAGGAAAGAATTTTATTAAACCTTTAAAAGAAAAGATGGTCTTGTATGCAAAACAAAATTTAATACAGTAGAATATAGGTACATCCTGTAGGCAATACACCTCACAAGGATATGTTCTATAGATTAAGTGTGATCAGACAAAAACCTGCTTGACACACTAACGCAAATAAAATTAAATCAGTAAATTCTCTTAACCAATTTTTTTTTCAGAATTCCTGTATAAAATCTCCCTACTGCTCCCAACTTTTTTAATTACAGTTTTTTAAAAATTTTGGGGATTGTGTCCAATCGTGTGACACTTGAGCACACCTGTCATTCATTTTCCCATTTACAACTGCAAAATCCACATTTGGTTATGATTTAGAGCATTCCAAAATTAAAGTGATCTTTTTAAAAAAGTATTGGAAGAATGAGAATTTTAATTTGGCCTAAAAAATGAATATACCAGCTGCTAACTTTTCAAGTGATAATTAAAAATAAAATTCCATCAAAATTCAGACAATTTCTTGACATATGTGCATTTCCTAATTCACTATATTATAAACAGGCCTTTAAGTACTGTTTGGCTCAAAAATAGGGCTTTTAATAGGGCAGTTTTCCAGAATAATAGGGAATTATAGGGGAAATGTCACCAAAGATAGGGCAAATATAGGGTTATTTTTCACTCTTCTAATATTTTCTGTATCTGATACTTTTAAATACATGTGCACAAAAAGCCTAAAATGTATACAATTCAGTATTTGCAACAATGCAGCAAGAAGCGAATGCAAAAAAATAAGAAAATTGTACTATGTGATGTGGCATGCCGAGCGAAGCGAGGCTAAAATTTTTTTAAAGGTATTTGTTATAGACAAAAAATAAAGAGTTCTACCCGAGCTGTAAAAATGAAATAATAGGGCTAATATAGGGAAAGTGCCCATTTTAAGCCAAAATATAGGGTTTATAGGGCACTGTTAAAAAGATATGGATTTTATAGTAATTATAGAAAATATAGGGCCGCTTGAAGGCCTGTATAAATCAACATCTGTGGTTTTATCTAAATTCAGATAACAATAAAGAGCTATGCTGAGCATAGCATGTCGACCACTGAAATTTGAACAAGTGTAATTTAAATTGAATTTGGACACAGTAATTAGATGGACATGAACTAAGGAACATAAAAAATAGTCCTGAAAATATCCCATTGTACAGATTTTACACACATCGAAAAATTGAAATTTTGGTCCCTTTGACCCTTTATAGCTTGGAAACAGTAAGAGATAAATCTGGTGACGTACTACCATAAAATCACAACAAGAGGAATCCAAAGACAAAATCTCAATATCAATTTTTAGGATTCGCCCCCTTTGGGCCCAATTTATATCATGAACGGTACTTGCGACATGAAATCCGTTGACATACTACTGATTGGAGATTTACTCGAGAGTACACTGAAAAAAAAACCCATCAAAATCAGATAAATTATAAATATTTTAAAGCCAAATATATGAAAACAACCAAATTTTGAATTTTTTTTACCCCTTATTTAAAAACAGGAGGGGCCACAATATCTAAAACCAACCAAAGCCTTCCTTTTGTGTCAAGGAACATTGTGTTAAAATTTCATAAGGATTGATGACTGGAACTCAAGTTATTGACCAAAAACAAAGTGTCTACAGACGACAACGCCACTCCAATATATGACCTCAAATTTTTTGCAGTCGTATAAAAACGTCATATAATAATTCTTGCTAAAGGGGCAAAATTGCCCTATATGGCACATTTAAAATATTATGCAAAATATTATGGATATGGACAAGACAAACCTCAACCTTTTGTAGACTAGAATAGCTTTATATCACAATTTAAATACACAAAATTTGGATATTACAGAAAAAGATGTTCTGAGAGGAATCTATCTAGCTGCCTTTTGGCCCTTATACATGTAATCTGAAATGCATATTAAAAATTTCACAATAAGGACGGAAGAAATTCTAATTACATACATACATGTGCATTTCTTAATTAGTTTTCTGAAGAAGAAAAAAATCCTCATTAAAAGATCTACATGTATTCAAGCACTATAAATGAAACAAGAAAATTTTGTTAATTATTTTGCCACTAAAATAAGCAAACCTTCCAATTCCAAGAATACTTGTGTTTAGGCTAAATAAATAAGTAGATTCTCTTCCTCATCTGCACCACTAAAAAATCTGACCGTCCCCCCTTTTTTTTTAATTTTTCAAAACTATGATTTTAGTTTAACTTTTTGTAGATTCTTGGAAAAAAATTGTCTCCAGAACTGTAAATAGTTTGTGTTACACAAAAATACTGGAGTTTCACACAAATATATTAACCATTTCCCATTTAATGGCCATAGATACTATGTTTTTATTAAAAACCTTATTAGATTTTACAGAAAAAAAATTATTTAAAGCCTTCCATCCGCCCCTGGTCTTTTTTTAAATCTCATTAGATTTTAAGGTGGAACAAAATAAATCTGTGGACACAGGATATGTGTCGCCCGCCCCTAACATCGCCTTAATTTTCACATTGATCTACTGCATCAGGAATAAAAATAAAATATAATCTTTAACTGTGTTTACAATTTCCTTGAAAAAAAAATTATGTGATCACTCATGCGTAACTAAGGGGCCAGGGCCACCATCTGGGCATGGAATCGGTATGTACTCCCCAAAATGCAACTGCATGTCACATATCAAGTGCCTAGGACTACTGGTATAGGCTGTACAAACTGCTTGCTAAAAACTGAATGTGATCGTTCATGCGTGACTAAGGGGCCAGGGCCACCATCTAGGCATGGAATTGGTAAGTACTCCCCAAAATGCAACTGCATGTCAAATATCAAGTGCCTAGGACTGCTGGTATAGGCTGTACAAATTGCTTGCTAAAAACTTGGCGATCCTTCATGCGTTACTAAGGGGCCAGGGCCACCATCCGGGCATGGAATTGGTATATACTCCTGAAGACCCAACTGCATGTCAAATATCAAGTGCCTAGGACTACTAGTATAGGTTGTACAAACTACTTGCTAAAAACGTAATGTGATCCTTCATGCATGACTAAGGGACCAGGGCCATAATCTAAGTAGGGACTTGAGTTGTACCCATAATAATGCAACTGCACATCAAATACTATAGACCTACAACTAACATAAGCTTGTTAATTCACAATAGTTTGCAATTGTTGACGACGCCGCTGCGGGAAACGCTATCCCTAAGTCTCAATTCCGCGACTTTTTCGTTGCAGGCGAGACAAAAACAAAATATTAAAGTCTTCCGTTTGCACCATTTTTTTTTATGACCCCAGAAGAGAATATACTAATTAACTTAATATGGCCTTAAAGTTTGTAAAGTAACAAAAGTTGCTGCAGCATTATTATTGTTAATCACTTCCGACTGTTTTGTTTGTTTCTTCAAGATGTGATAAAATTTTAAGACATGTTTATTTTTTTTTAATTTTATCAACTGTTTTTGCTGCAATATCTAAAAGTTGTTGAATATTTTTGACTTTTTGGGAGTTCAACCATGACATGGCCTTGTCTACAATCATTGTCCATTCATCAGATCTTTCTCCAAACATTTTCTTCAGAAAGCATACAGCTATAGCTGTACACCAAACATTTTGCTGAAAAGAGAGATAGAGAAATGAAGTTTTTGTATAGGAACATTAAACAACAAATTCAACTTATATCTGATCATAATAGATAAAAATTCAAGTCTATTTCAATAATAATTTAGAGCATAAATTACTTAGTCACTGGGTCCTGAAGTCAATACGTCATGCATTTCTTGCAACTCTGACATTATTCAACAGTCAATTGACTATTGAGCAACCAAAGTTTGAATGTACAACTAAAGCTCTGTTTTTTAATGTTTTGATTATTTTTTAAACTGGAGATCTGTTTTGTATGCATTAAACAGTGAGAACAGTCAGAAGGACATGTGAACATTTAATCCTGATGCAGAGCTGTCAATATTCAATTGAGACAATTATGAGAAAGGGGTCTAAGATGGAGAAGCTGATAATGATGTAAAATTAAATTGCTTTGGTTTAGGCCCTATCAAGTTAATTTGTAGATTCTCATCCACCTGTAAGAAAAAATCTGAGGCGGGTGGGAGGATTTTATTTTATATTTTTTACCGATTTTCACTTATATTGATAGATATTTAAGGTGTCTGCAGGGTATTAATTTCCTATTATAGAATTTTGTGAAATTTTCCACGTAGAAACATAATTGTATTATTGTTCAAAATGTAAATTAAAATTTGGGGGTCACCGTGTATTTAAGCGAATAATCTGAAATTGAAAATTTCAGGATTTTACGTAGAAATGATAAGAAAATATGTATATATGAGACGATAGTTTGAAAAATCTATTATAGAATTTTTTCATACTTTGTATGTGTTTAATTATTATTATGTAGTTTACATATAAAAAATAAAAATTATGGGTCACCGTTGAAATAAGAGAGAAAAATTGCAAAATGTTGACTTCTCTAGTGATATCTTTGTTAAATTATTTTATCAAATTATCTCCCTTGAATAATTTCTGTGTTCTGTAAATCCAGCAACAGATTTAAAGCTCATGTGTTTTAGCTCACGTTTTTGTAACAAAAATGTTATAAAAATGATAAGAAATAAAATTTTAAATACATTTGAACTTTCTTTTCATTTCAGAAAATTATTTTGTTAAATTTCTTAATGAATGAAACTTAAATGAACAATTATTAGACAAAAATGGCGGAATAATACCACTGAGACACCTTAAAGAAAATTTCTACATAATTGAAAAAAAAAAAAAATTGAGCTTAGAAAAAATGGGGCTGGTGAGGATGAGAATCAATTAATTAATTTGATGTGGCCTTACAAGGAGACTTTTAGATAGTATCATACATTAAAAGATGTTGTATCCATATTAACATAGTTGAACATAGATGGCTCAAACTGTGATAACATTAACACCATAGATATCTCCAACACCTTTTGTGGTCCCTTTGTTCAAGTTTAAACAAAGATCGACTTTGATAGCTCATTACACCCCTGTAACTCAAACTGTTTTCATCAGTCCCTTGGATGTTTGTTTGCGCCATCCAAATTCAACTGTATATATATATATATATATTTACAAACTAAATTATAGAAAAATGAATAAAAATGTCTCTCAGTGTCTAGCGCTTTCATCCATCTAACGGACTTGTCAAGACTGAGACGTTGTTAGTGGTAACGTTGTTAGGGAGGACTTCTTGTGACGTTACGTTATAATTGTTCCTATGTTTATGTTTTACCTGCATTTAATACAGGGCAGAATGTTTTAATAAAGTGGCGTTCCATTTCTTGTCTGTAGGTGTCATTTTTCCTATTACATTTAAATACTGGCATGATTTTGAATTTGCCTTTTCCACATCTGTCTAAATGTTCACTAAGTGGTATTTGTCGGTATTCCGGGTGCCTAATTTGTTGCTTGTGGACACGGACTCGTTCGCTAATGCTATTTCCTGTCTGTCCAATATAGCATTCTTGGCAGTTATCACAGGTTATGCAGTATATCAAGTTTGTTGAGTTACATGTCATATTTGCGTTAACGCGGAAAAATTTACCGTTACGGAAATGTTTTATATGGGTGGTTTCCAAGTAGTTGTATTCTTTAGAACAGACTCCACATCTTGTGTCGCCACAGGCTTTCACTGAAAATACATCTGCCGTTGAACTAAATTTTGCCTTTGTTAGGTGTTTTTTTTTAGATTTTTAGGCTGTCGGCGACTGTATATTAACTTTTCTCGAGGGACCATTTGTTTCACTCTGTCACTCTGATGAAGTAGCGTGGGAGCTGATCTAAAGAGATTGAACATATTTGGCAATTTTGGATCATGTACGTGTACATACAAATGGAATAATTTTGTTAGCGTTCTGTTTATCTTTCGGGGTTCTGAGTTCTTGTAATGTTAACCGTTTCGCATTCTTAATACCATTATCAATAAGTCTTATTGGATATTGCTGGCGTATTAAAAATTGTCGTAATTCATCAAGTCTCAATGTCCGGAACTCGAATTGTTACCGACATATATTACAAATCGACAGACACACATCAATACCTTAATTTTCAATCATGTCACCCTTCACATACAAAACAGAACATTCCTTACTGTATGGCAAGGAGAATATGTGCAAAAGTTATCAACGAAAATCTTCGGACATTGAGACCTGATGAATTACGACAATTTTTAATATGCCAGCAATATCCAATAAGACTTATTGATAATGGTATTAAGAATGCAAAACGGTTAACATTACAAGAACTCAGAACCCGACAGAGATAAACAGAACGCTAACAAAATTATTCCATTTGTATGTACACATGATCCAAAATTGCCAAATATGTTCAATCTCTTTAGATCAGCTCTCCCGCTACTTCATCAGAGCGACAGAATGAAACAACTGGTCCCTCGAGAAAAGTTAATTTACAGTCGCCGACAGCCTAAAAATCTAAAAAAACACCTAACAAAGGCAAAATTTAGTTCAACGGCAGATGTATTTTCAGTGAAAGCCTGTGGCAACACAAGATGTGGAGTCTGTTTAAAGAATACAACTACTTGGAAACCACCCATATAAAACATTTCAGTAACGGTAAATTTTTCTGGATTAACGCAAATATGACATGTAAATCAACAAACTTGATATACTGCATAACCTGTGATAACTGCCAAGAATGCTATATTGGACAGACAGGAAATAGAATTAGCGAACGACTCGAGTCCTTGTCCACAAGCAACAAATTAAGCACTCGGAATACCGACAAATACCACTTAGTGAACATTTAGACAGATGTGGAAAAGGCAAATTCAAAATCATGCCACTATTTAAATGTAATAGGAAAAATGACACCTACAGACAAGAAATGGAACGCCACTTTATTAAAACATTCTGCCCTGTATTAAATGCAGGTAAAACATAAACATAGGAACAATTATAACGTAACGTCACAAGAAGTCCTCCCTAACAACGTTACCACTAACAACGTCTCAGTCTTGACAAGTCCGTTAGATGGATGAAAGCGCTAGACACAGAGAGACATTTTTATTCATTTTTCTATAATTTAGTTTGTAAATATATATTTCTGTGCAGGTGATTTTACTTTAATAACTATATATATATATATATATATATAAACTTCAAAATGAACAAAGTAAATAGCACACAAAATTACAGTTGATATTTCGAGACCTGTCCGTCTCTTCTTCAAAACACAATAAAAAAAGTAGAAACAATCAAACAAAACCTATTTACAAAGACTAAACTACGAATGTTTATACAAAATATCGAGAGCTACATGTTGGATGCTGTTGTTTACAGATGTAACATGAGAAGGGAAAAAAGAATTTTGTCAGTATCCGTACATCGGCTTTATAAACAATACACTTAAAAAATAGTGTTTAACGCCAAATGAACAAAACTTCAGCCATGTCAGGAATAAAGGGCTACGCCGAGCGCAGCATGATACGACCGCAGCATGT
>MJUU01025418.1:28057-94737 GCA_002080025.1 Modiolus philippinarum
CATCATGGAAAAAGATGGAGGACCTCCAAACATTGAAAACTTGACCTTTTTGACCCCAGCCTAATAACTGCTAAAATATAGAATTTTATTTCAGCTTTAATTTTAATTAGTTTTTCAATATCTCATCTTTCATTTTACCCCAAGAAATAAAGCAAAAGAAAAGGGGGAGGGAAAGAAAAAAAATACGAAAGAAAACCCCAATTTTACTAGGAACTATATTCGTGAACAACGATTGTTGAAGGGAGGTGAACAACGATTGTTGAAGGGAGGTAACAGTGGTCTCGTACCTGTTGAGAGCTAAGGAAAACACTGGTTCAGAATCATTTGGAGTTGCGGCGCTTTGGCCACTTATTGAGATTACTTACGAAGAAAATTCAAGAAAACTGCGAAAACACGTTTAAGTTAAAATTGTCGTGCACCTACGTGTATTCATGAATCTATTTGAAACTTTGCAGTTGTAATTTAGATACAACATTCAACGTGCGTCTTTATGCTCCATGTCATCATTATGTATTTGTGCAATGAAAATTGATAAATCATTAAACTTTGCTTACAAAATTCTTCGTTGGGGAACCTATAAAATCTAATGAAATTGCAGTCACTTCTTAAGCCCCTTATGGCTCAGATATTATAATAATCACTTCAAATTCTTGGACACATTCCGAAAACTTACTACAATAAACGGATTCTTTACCCAAAGAAATAAATCAAATTCGATAAAAAATACAAATTTTAGTACTTTTCCCATTTGCAAATGGGAAAAGACAGCGATAAACCGTTAAAACCCGATGAACATTTTAAAAATGGTACTTTTTGAAAACAAGATTTCCCCTTTCTGCCCCTGAAAGTTATGAGGAATTCTAGAAAGCTAGACTACGCCTAGTCTGTTGGCACAAAATTAAAACCTTATGTTGAGAAGAATCCAAAGAAACATATTTTAGTAAACTTGTACGGGTAAAAAATTCAGACATTTAGAAAAGTATAATAAATAACAAAATACCGAAGTTTCTGTTAATCTATTTACTGCATATGTGCATTTCGACAACTTCTGTCTCAGCAAATTTTAGCCATTTTTATAACTTATAGTCAGGAAACGAATACAAAGAAAGACAATCTGTGGCCACTTTCATGACAACTGCGTTCGTGGAAAATGACAACAATTATCGAAAATATGACGTCCAAGTCATTGCATTTTACCTACTCGAAGGAATATGAGCGCATGTGCAAAATTAAGGACCGCAGTTATCGTGATACATCGGCAAAGGAATACCGAAGCAAGAACGAGGAAAGGGGAAATTCTAAAATCATAAATCCAAGATCACGGCAATTCACAGCAACACGAATTGAGACAGTATGACAAAGACAAAACAAATAAACAAAAATGAAAAAGAACGCCACAAAACTGTGAACCCCTATAAAAACTGAGGTATCATCAGGTGCTCCGGAAGGGTAAGCATGATCTGCTCCATTAGTGGCACCCGTCACACTGCCAGTGAAAACTCCGGTTTTGTCAAGTGAAAGTGTTCATTGAAATCCGATGATAAATAAGCAATTTTGGTACAATGGATTTATTTGAACAATGAAAAGATATAAAGCAAATGCACGTGAGACAAAGTTGCTACATGATTCAAAAAGGTAAATAACAACGCTTTACTGTTGTCTTTATCTTGAAGTCACCATTACGTCCTCAACAATGAGCTCTGCTCATACCCCATAGTGGGTTCAATATGCCATTCTCCCCCTTCCAGCACCGGTTTGAGCAGATAACAACTTATGTCTCTTCAGTGTTGATCAATCAGAACATTTGGAAAGCCAGAAGTGCAAAGATGGATAAGTATGGAATATAGGACATTTTGGTTTTGATACGGACTTTATCACGGCCAGTATCAAGTGAGCCCGTTAGGGCGAGCTTGATGCGTTACGCCGTGATAAAGTCCGTATAAAAAAGAAAATGTCATATCTCTTTTATCGGTAATTCACAAAATGATAAATAAAACTATATAATAAATTGAAATAAACTGAAATTTCTATTTTATTGTTGTTTATTGCAATAATTCATATGCATTCTTCATTCAACGTATAATGCATATGAACACGACATATAGTACAAAACATGACGTCAGCATAGCAACGGGCATGTGACGCTTTCACAGTAACCCAATAATTTCGTGATAATGTCCAGTTTGGTGATACTGAGAATATCAATCTCTATAGATCAAAGAAAATTCATACAAATTACCGATGAAGGCTAATATAGAACAAATTACCAATATGATCTTCATGGAAAAATTTTTTAAACCGTTTTCTTTGATAATAACAACCCAATAGTGTACAATATACATATACATATATTTGTATGTGAAGTGTCACCAGCAACGAACGAATATTCAAACGTTTACTGCCAAAACGAACAAACACCAATAATTGAGTTACCTTCCTAACTTCTACAAAGTCATCATTATAGGAGTAACAATGGTATACATCCAGCATTTCAAAATCAAAATTTAAATATGTGCTTCTCAACTATCTAAAATCTTTTTTATTTTTTTTCTTGTTTTGCTTGCTTGTTTGTTTGTCTTCTCTCTTCTTCTCTTTTTTTTTTGTTTTTGTGGTTTTTTGTGTTTGTTTTGTTTTGATTTTGTTTTTTGTTTTTGGTTTCTTTACTTGTTTTTGTTTTTGTTTTTGTTTTGTTTTGTTTTTGTTTGCTTGTTTTTTGTTTTTGTTTTGTTTTTGTTTTGTTTTGTTTTGTTTTTTTGTTTTTGTTGTTCTCT
Organism: Modiolus philippinarum; assembly: GCA_002080025.1. Taxonomy (NCBI): domain Eukaryota; kingdom Metazoa; phylum Mollusca; class Bivalvia; order Mytilida; family Modiolidae; genus Modiolus; species Modiolus philippinarum. The sequence continues at coordinate 30,829 of MJUU01025418.1, forward strand.
TCGTTCTGTTTTGTTTTTGTTTTTTAATTTACTAGTAGTGTTTTTTTTTGTTTGTTTACTAGGTTTTATACCAACATTTTTGGGGTTTTGTGTATTCTTAAACATATCCAGTCAGCTTGTTGTTGTAGATGTAAGCATATAATTTACCTTCTGTTTTGTTTCTTACTTATCTATTTTTCAAGATAATTTATATCAAAACTGTTATCCATTCATAATTCTTTAGTAGCTATTTGCCTGTCTACTTAGATACAATGAAAATTGCATCCTTATGATATTGTATCGACAGGGCAATAAATATGCGATAATGTGTGATACTAGATGATTAAGTCTCGTATAAATTACCAGGCCAAATCCCTAAGGTGACAAATTATGATTCGATTATAAAAATTTCTTATTATATTTTGTGCATCTTATCAAATTATATTCTATGTAGCTCTAAATTGCATATTATTATCAGGGGATGTAGTTTAATGGATTCCATTTTGCATCCAAGATTTTATGACATGCAAAGAATGTTTGGTCAACAGCCGAAAAAAGTATTTGACATTGTGTAAAATGTACATTCTGTTGTATTTGCGTGTAAAATTAAAGTGATATAGATAAAACCACACTGATTATTATTCAGACAAATAATATCGTTTAAAAAAATCAAAATTACGAATATCTTAAAATGTGATAGAAAAAAGGACTGAACATTTCAATATCTATTCTAGAAATGCGATAAAAAAACTTGAACCTTCTAAGCATTAAACATTTCAATATTAATTAGAACTATTAATTAGACATAATTCTTTGGGTGCGTATAAATATAGCGACAGTATCATTTCAGCGACTATTGTTTCAGCGACACTTTTTGAGTAATTCCGTATATCTTTTCTATGTATCATATGAAAACTTGGCATAAGGAAATAGCGAGATGTGGGCACTATAAACAGGTGGTCAGAAATACATTTTAAAATGAAAGTTTATAAATATGAAAAATTCCATCTTTGTATACAATAAAGAAGGCTTTCTTGTATACATACCTAGAGACAATGTAAAAATTTATAACCTTCACAAACTCCCTATTCCACCTTTTTGTGATGAGAAGTGGCATAGGGAGGGCAAGGCGGAAGAGGTTTAAATATATTTACAGGTAAATGTCGCTGCATTTATTGAATATAATGTCGCTGAATTGATATGCTTTTTTTCGCTGAAATAATAATGTCGCTGAAGTGAAAAAAGTTCGAAATGTCGCTGAATTTATCATCTCCGAATTTCACACTAAGCATTCGTTTCTCTACTTCAATGCCATATGAACACACTAAAGTAGAAATACAAATTCCACATAACACGTGCGGAAAGTTTGTAATGAACAGATAGTAACATTTCCCATTATGTAAATCTAAAAATTTGAAAATAAGTCTGATACCTTTAAGAAGATGTCCATAGAAAAGTCAGGCAGTGGCTGGCACATGACAAACTTTGTTTTAAAAAATCTACATGTGTATAAGCATTTTTGAATCACAAACACCTAAAATATTTAAAATTGAGTTCAGCTTTTTTTATTTACGACAATGAATTTAAAGTAATAAATTACATAGAAAGCACTAAAAATATGACATTAGGGGAGATAACTCCTTTATTTTGTACACAATTCAGTTGCTTTGTTAGGGAATTTGCAATCATATTTTGAGCCATCCATGGTAGATATGGAAAATTGTCTCTTTGTTTAGACTTTTGCATAGGTTCAGCTTTGGAATGGAGCCAAAAATTCAGTGGGATCAATTTTGCCATGCCAGTCATAATATAGGATCTGTCTGATTTTTTCGTGGACAGCCGCTTAAAATGAATAAAATTGGGTATAAAATATCTCTATGATAGACAAACTTAACATTGCATGGCAATTACAAAGGCTCCTGAAAGAAGTGTCTGTATATATTGTCCACTTTACATGTTTGGATCATACATAGAAAAAAAGAAGGGAAATTAGAAATGTGTCAAAGAGACAACGACCCAGAGGGAAGAAATAACAACTCAAAGCAACCATAAGATATTAACTTTAAATATAAACTGGACAAAATATGGAAGAATGGTAAACCTTATGAAGCTACAACTTTAAATATCTCAGAGCTCTAGATTTGCACTTCCCTGCTTCCGAAGTTTTTGATATTAGCTGCATCAGGAATTTGCCATTAAGTATTTTGCAATTCCAACCACGTATTGCTTTCACAATCACAACGACAAATGATAAGATCTACTAATGAGACAATCCAGTAATGGTAGACAAGGATACGGAGTAAATGCACCTGAAACAAGGTCACTATAAATACATGGCAAAACCAAGCAATAAAACAACGCTTGTATTGTTCTTCTTCATCTAGTAACCACAAGGCCTTAAACAATAAGCATAGTATGTTAGAGACGACACCAAACACCGATTTGAGCTGAATTCATTGAAAGATGCCGAACAACGCTATATCCATGTTGGTTTACTCATAGATCCAGGAACATTAATATAACTGGCAAAGTTCTTATAACCGAAATCCTGAAAATCATTACATAAGCAAGTTTCTTGATATTATTACGGAATAATGTCACAGTGACGTCAGTTATTTATTTGGATCTAGATCTTTTGATAATAGGGTCTCCGATTATAAGAAATAAACAACTGACTAACTAAATTAGTCCTTAAACAGGTATTTTAATATTTTTAGAAATAAAAAGCTGTACCATATGAGCATATGATACACCGGCACCATTTGTTAGCAAACTTAATAACTACTTAGTCCATCCGGCAATTATTACGGTTAGACTTATAGTTGATATGACAAAGGATTTTCCAAAAGTCGAAGTAATCCCTGATAATTTTAGAGATATGACGAACATGTGAAAACATCCATGATGATTTTCAAAATATGTCGAACATGTAAAAACAACTCACTTTTCCACCACTATGACTTCCGGTATGTATCATTTTGTTTATCATATTATGTGTATGGTTTGTTGTTGAGGATCGAATAAAGAAAGAATATGAAGAAATGCACATGAGACAAAGTCTCTACAAGTACATGGTAAAACCAAGCAAAGGAATAACGCCTGAGATCTTCTGTATGTATCAAATAATATTTATTAGAAATTATAACAGTCTGGATTAAGGTAAGACGATAAATATTAAAATACCGAAGTTACTGTTAACTGTTTTGTTTTCAGGAAAGTTAAGCTCTCTCACTATTGTAGATCTAGGAACCACCCATTGATAATTTCTGTTACCTTTTATATAAATATGATATTATGAAATTATGGATTTCTATGTTTGGGTTCTAGTGCTGCTGATGAGGAATTAATTTTCGAAATGGCCATACAGCTCATTTAAATAATTGCAGTTGAAGTTGACATATGTGTATTGTCTCATGTTCATTTACTCCGTATCATTTTGTAAAATATGGAATGTAGATGGGTCTAAAAATCTTTCATTCTTAAGAAGTTTGATTTAGACACAACTCTTAAGACTTCAAGTATGTAACAATCAATTCATTGTTATCATGACTATTAAGAATATCTGTGGTTTGGAGTTTTCAAGACAATACATAATTCGTCATTGACGCCTCTAGGGATATTATTATTGTTTATATAGTAAGGGTTGTGGACCACACCAGGGAACTTATATCAATCAATTTATCTTATCTTCAGATATTAAAAGATCTATAATTTAGGACTGAAATTTTCTTGCAATAGACTATAAATGCCATATGTTATAATTGTCTTCTTTAAGTCTTTTTTGTCGGGCGACGGATGATGGCGATTGTAAGAACACTCAATATTTGGCAATGAATTCAAAGCGGTGCTTGGGGCCGTCTTGAACTTAATTTGAGGTATGAGCAATTCTCATTGTTGACACCCTTATGGTAATTGCAAAATAAAAAACAACAATAAAGGCGTTGTTAAATTCTTGGTATAGAGACTTTGTTCCATGTGCATTTCATTGTTTATTTCAGACTGGAGTTTTTCTTTCCTGCAATGTGAAGCCCGTAAAAAGATTCCTGTGCAAGAGATGTATGCTCTCTATATATTTCAGTTATGGTGAACTTATCCAATAGAGAATACAATTTCCAAATGTTATTCTGACAACTTTTTATTACGACACCAAGTTTTCTCACAAAAGACTCGGTGATTGTCATATGGTTGTTTATATGTGTATTTGTATCATAAAATGTTCTGTGTTTGGTTGTGTGTTCTCGATATTGTCGTGCGGCTTACGGATTACCTTACTGGTCTCTCCCTCTATACGCTTTGTACTTTTGTTGTCACTTTTATTTGTAGAATCCTTTTTTTACAAATGAATAGGTTTAAATTTAAAATTAGTAATAAGCTGACTCATTATAAAGCATTGCTAAGTTTATCGGTGTTATATTTGAATATTTGTTCCTTAATCAGACTAAGATCTAGATTTGTTTTTGTCTGCGTGTTCATTTTCGAATGTTTAAAAACAGCAAACAAAAAAATGAAGGCAATAAACAATTTGTTTCACTTTCATCGACACTTGTTATAAGAATATGTGATTATAAAGTCTTGCTCTTTTAGAAAAATAGCACATAAAAAAAGAAATAAATCATTTTAATTATTTGATAATGTTATCAATAATGGAGAAATAATAGTCTCCAAAGATTTTTTTTGCATTTTTTGTTCCGTTATTCTCACCTTTTACCTGGTTAACAATGACAACATTGGTCCATTAAAATATGCAGTGTAGAAAACATCTTAAGATGTAATGTGATCACTATAGAGGTATTATTGGTCAAGAAAATATGTCATTAAATATTGAATTCTCTACTTTTTAATGCTCTACAAAACAAGCAGTCTATAAATTAATTGTAGACATTTGAAGCCGATAAAATCATACAAATTATTACCTCATGAATATATACCCGTATGTTTGAAAACAGGTAGGCTTATTATGGTCTTAATTTTCATACTGCACAAAGTTTACTCTGTTTCCATTGTACTTCAACTGGAAAGCAGATGTGTAAACGTCGTTCTCGCACGCGCATCGTCGAAATTCTAATTTCTAATTTTATATTGTTCGTTTGTTATCAAAATCATAGACGAATCTTTATTTTCAATGCTTTCAATCTCAATAGATATCAATTATGTTAACTAATATTTGTCCATTATTTAGTTTCCGAGACACAGAGAAAATGATCAGAGGACACACGTGCATATTCATCTCTCGCACGCGCCTTTTCGTCATCACGATTCGTGCTCGGCATATTGGACCTAAAGACAATCATTCGGAAAAAACAGACATAACAATTTCTTCCAAAACTTAAAATCAGAAACAATTAATAACGTTAAGTTCACAGAAAATTATAATTAGTTATAGTGTTAATGCAGACATCTTGTCTGACACGTGAACAGCGCGTGTCTGACGTCATGCCGTCCGACAATTGCCTTCTAACGGAACAATTAGTCTTTCTTCGTACTCATCAGAGTCATAGTTTATAAAACGTTATTTTGAAGTTTGATTGTTGTCAGGACACCTGGGATTTTTAATGTTCTTCTCGTATTACTACTGTATATTTTCTGTAAATATTGCATTGTTTTGAAACTTCTAAACTTGCTAAGATACTCAAAGGAAACATCAAAATTTTACAACAATAACATATTAAGACATATGTGTTTTTTGGATTTCAAACTATTTAGATTTTACGTTTGGAAGTGTTCAGGAACCGTTAAATGGATATACAAATGTTCTATTACTTGTATTGTTCCGAAAAAATGTTAATGGAATAGATTTCTAAGCATTCACTGTAGTAGTGAGATAATGTTTGAATTATTTATATACCTTATTATTTATTTTTTTTTATAATTACAGAAAAGTTTTAAAAGTAGCAATAAATAAATGTGGACATTGTGACATGTCATTCGAATTATTTTCTTATCAAATATAAACAATTAAATGTGAGCATGGATAATGCGAATGATGCGTCAGTATATATAATTATGTGATCATTGTTTTACGAGAATCATCCAAAATTACACTTATAGCGCCATTTGACTACAGAAAGGAATTTTATTAAAAATGTATATTTGATTTAGATTGAATGGATCAGCAGTATTGTCTTATAGTTTGTGTATTGAATTGAGGCGCGATATACATTGTTATTTTACAATCATGGTTTTCAATTCCCAATTAAAAGTGTATAGATATAAGATTTGAAATTTTAAAAAAAGTTAAAAAAAGTTATAATGTATTATAATTTGCATATGATACAATAAAATGAAGAAATAGAGTATATACGTCATTTGAAAACATATATAGCATTCTATAAAATACATTCATGTATAAATCTTTAAAAATACACTTAGAAATTACTCAATTTTTAGTTGGCAATACGATATTTTTTTTTATTTCAGAAATTAAGGATTATGCCTTTTTATAGTGTATTTAAAACGCTTTGGGCCACTAAAAGGTGTAAAACTGATTAACTCGTGAGCAACAGGCGACAATCACGACAACGTCGCATAATCAAATAACTAGAACCACACTTTTGCCATTGTGTTGGCATGACAAAAAGCCATACATGGCGACGTTACGTTCAAAGAAATTTAAAAAAATCTTTTCATTCTGATGTAATGTTTCGTTTTTTTTCAAATGCAAAAGACAACAATTCATTGATAAAAAGTATTTATCTTTTCCAAATATTCTTAAATTTAGAGACCTAATGAATGTAACAGACGAAACTCTGTAATTTTATAAGATATATAAACGAATGTGTGTGACCTCACGGCTGATAAACCGGATTATGTCTCTCTGTATTGTGTAAAAAGTTTTGTTTTGTTTTGTTTATTTATGCTATTATTGTATATTTTTGTGCATGTCTGTATACCATTGTTTTTACAAAGGTTACCAGAATAAAGATATAGTTGCTATAGTTTGTTATGCAGTGGAATAGCCAAATACGTCAACAATTATAGGCAACCAAAGATCTTATCATTTAAAACCAAATTATCGTAAAAAATTCGTCCTATAAGAATCAAAACAATTCACGGACCGGACTGGCCGTTTATTTTTATGCTTGTTGGCGATTCCGCATTCATGGGACAAAGAAAACATGGATGTGGCTTTGTTCCAAATCTAGCGACGAATTTCTCACAAACCGGTGCTAGAGGCTATCTTGAAATTACTATGAGGTATAAGGTAAAGGCTCAATGTTGTAGGCCTCAAGAATGGCGACTTGAAGATAATTACAATAAAAGCGTTGTTATATTGTTACGATGTATTTTTTTCATGTGCATTTACTACATATCCTTCTTTTGTTTATATTTGATTTTTAAAAAAATTTGATTAAAAGAAAACATTTAAATGCAAATTGTAGACCTTGTCTTCTTTTCTTTCTATTTTATTATTATCATTATATATTTTTTTTCAAAATGTTGCTTATAGGGTACATTATTTGCTGTGACAACTTCTTCTACAGTTTTAAAAGTAAAGAATTTTTTTGCATTTTAAAACGAATATATATACGCTACTTGGGTTTTGATTTAAAAAAATATTAAAGGTAAACTTTTGTTATTTTTTTCTAAAAAGTGTTGCTTCATCGATGTTCAGGTAACTTCTCTACAGCCGAACTTTGATGGCTGGAACATCCAAGGGACTGTTGAAAACAGTTCGAGGCAATGAGGTGTTCGAGATATCGAGATCGAACTATGTTTAAACTTGAACAAAGGGACTTCAAAAATGGTTCGAGGCATCCATGGTGTTCGAGTTATTGCTGTTCGAGCCATTGAAGTTCATAGTGCATTAACCGATGATGTGCATGCTCCTTTGTTTTTGTTTTGGTTATTTTTCAGAAAGATACACATGGTTTAACTTTGTTATTTAGGGGACACTATTTCTTGTATGGTGCATCTTTTATCCGGACATCTTTTACAGTTTTATAGATAGGAAATTTTAATTTTGATCAGAATAATTGTATGTATTTTAAAAATGAACACTTACTACGAAGTATGAGCCAAGCTGATTGTTGAAGGCCTCATGGTGACTTCAAGATGACGAAAACAATAAAGGCGTTGTAATATTGCGTGGTTTTACCGTGTATTAGTGTGCGACCTTGTCCTTTGTGGATTTACTCCACACCCTTTCATTGTTTTTATGATGTTTTGATTTAAGTTTTGAATGGTTTTTAAGAAAAAACGAATCCGATTCAATGAATTTTTCTTCCACTCTCAGTTAATGACGTGTATATCTGTTTTCAGCTTTTGTGCTTAAGAAAACACGTCGTCGTCAAAGTGTAGATTCATACTCAGTGCAGCATTTTGTCATCTTGTACAGGAGGAACCGTCATTTATTGATAGCGATACAAACAATAAATCAGTCACAACAACAAATCATTTGACCCGATATGAAGGTTATGTGGGGGACAAATTTATAGAATCGACCTTACACATCGTTAATCGTTGCAATTATAATGCAAAATATTGCTTATATCGTTAGTCCATCGTTAGTCTGGATAACTCCCTCTCACAGTTTTTATGCCCCCGCGACGACAGTCGGGGGCATAGCTGTTATTCCGGATAACTCCTCCTACAATATTTATTTTACTTTGCACGGTGATTAGGCATGTGTTGAAGATGTGCATATTATCGTGGTTTAGATTTTTGCAAAAAAAAAATGTGATTTTGAGGGGTAGTTGAACTTGGCCATTTTATAGAAATGTATATTCTGGAACTGTTGTTCCGGATAACTCCTACCACAATATTAATGTTACATTTATTTATCTTGCACTGTGGTTAGGCATGGATTGAAGATGTGCATATTGCCATGGTTTAGATATTGGCCAAAATTATGATTTTGAGGGGTATTTGAATTTGACCATTTTATCGAAATGTGTATTCTGGAACTGTTATTCCGGACAATTCCTCCCGCAATATGTAAGCTACATTTATTTTACTTTGCACAGTGGATTGGATTTAAGATATGCAAATTGTCATGGTTTAGATTTTGGCCCAAAATTGTGATTTTGGGGGTTAGTTGAACTTGGCCATTTTATCGAAATGTGTGCATTTGAAGGGTAGATTCTTGATAACTTCTGATTGGTTATATCAATAAGCTGTTTGAGATATGTGAATTCAAGTTTTTGAAATTTGTTTATCAAGTGCTCAGAAATTAGATGTACATGTTTTATATTCAACTTCGGGGCATCATATGTGTCTTACAGACACAGTGTAGCTAAATTTGATCCAAATCTCGAATGTAAACACACCAGGAAAACATTGAATAATTTCAGCGGGGGCATTTACTCTCTCTAGTTTAAAGTTATTTTTTTGGAAGATTGTGCATGTATTAGCAAGGTTTGCATGCTTTTGGATAATGTCCTCGAAAAATATACTTTTTTGTAATTTTTTGTTGTTTCCATGCAAAATATTGCTTGTGGCCAGGTACATCCTTTATATGAATATCTCCTACGACGAAGTTTTTATAAGTCAAGATTGTTGTTCATATATTTAAGATGTACATGATGCTTTTATTTTAATGTTTTGCAATTTATGAGAAAATACATTTTTAGCATTATCTTTTTGTAGGAGTTACGTGTCTTTTGCAACTGACTATTTTTCCACTACCAAAATAATATCTCCGACAGAAAACAAAAAGATTATATAATAAGTAGGATTGCTTCTCATGATATGCAGAGGTGCATAAATACCGCCTTATTGAGTGATCAGTTTTTGGAAGAGTTACGGACATTAACAATTTTTCACTAAACTACCAAAAGATCCTCTTCTTAACTGCTAGACTAATTGCTTTCATATTTGGTAACATTGTTTGTCATGATGTTTGGTTATGCATACTTTTCCCATTTCAAGAATTGTTGCAAATTTTTTGAAAATTTTAGTACAGCCTCATTTTATTTCAGGGTTTAATAATGCAGTACTATTCGATATAATGGGGGCGTTGGGTAAGTTGACTCTTTAATTACAATATTACAAGACCATCATTGTATATAAGACTTGATGTGCAAAGTGTTTGTTGTTCTTTTTTATTCACTATTCAAAGATGATCCTCATCCTACCGCTCTCCGTTTTTCTTTTGGACTGATCTTATAATGATACTAAAATTATACTGTTGGCTGTTTTATCAGAGCTAATCTCTACCCTTAAAATCTCCCCTATCGCCATATGAGCTGGTTTGCAACCATAAAAAGCTTCCATATTGTGCTATATGCATTGACTGTTTACTCACAAATAGCTGATTATCTGTTAGAACTATAATACACTGTTGATAACAACTATGTAGAGCACATTCTTTTACTGTTAGACTTTGAATTTATTGATGATCTCCATCCTACAAAGCTCTGAACATTTGTTGTTGGACCGCTTATTCATAAACGAAAAGACTAGAAATATATTTCTAAAAGTAGATTTTAGCTTTTTTCGTGTGTTTTTTTATATTTATTTTGTTTGTTTGTTTTTAATTCTTTTTTATTTTAATTTATTTATTTATTTTATTTTATTTTTTATTTTATTTTCTTTTTTGTTTTTTGGGTTATTTTTTTGCTTTTTTGTTTTTTTCTCCTAGTAATTTTTTTGTTTGTTTGTTTGTTTTATTTTGTTTTGTTTTTGTTTTGTTTTTTTTGTTTTTTTTTTGGTTTTTGTTGTTTTTTTTTAATATATCTTGAATAGTTCACAGTTATTTATTTGTTTGTTCATTTATTTTTTTAATAAATTATCTATTGAATTGTCATTTACTCGTTGGCACTGCTTCTATCTGTTGAAAATTCCGTTTTGAACTATTATATCACTTGTAGAAAAGCTGACCGTTTTTGACTATATATTAATCGTACCGTGGCACACAGTGCTCTCTCCTTCGATTTATCATATTCGTGCTATTTTGTTTTTCTTTTTGTGCTTTTGTTTAAACCTATATCTATCTTATTCGTGTAAAATTTTGTTTGTTTTGTTATTACTGTCCAGACTCGGACTTTACTGTATTAAATTGTCTTTTATAGGCTTTTATTCATTTATTTTAGTAATATAATTTAAATATAATTTAAATTGAAAACTTTCGGTTTTAGACATTTTTTTGTCGGAAAACCGATTTTGTTTCTTGTAGAAGAAATAGATGTCATAATATCCTTGAACTTCAAACATGCATACGTGTATTTTCTTCCGGCAAAGGATTATCTGAGCAAACAATGAAACTTTATGAAAATTTCAGAATAATTTGAGCAGGTGTGCCGCGCGTGCAATACACGTGCACAGGATCGTATATTTATACAGGAGAATGATTATATCGTCAACAGTGATTGGCCAATGCTTGTAATAGGAGACCGCGTGGTTTTTGTAATAAAATGTGCACGTGCGTGCAGTATAATATCAGATCAAACAAAAATCACTTATTATATATTTAGCAACTGAAGTCAAGGCGTACACCTAACAAAATATCTCTTTATGCTTTTCTTTTTCATAATTTAAACGAGAAGTTATATCAGTTCCAGGCTAGAAAAAAAATGACCTACCGAAGTTATTTCTTAACCATGTAAAATATTGCTTGTGGAGATAAAATATTGTTTGTGGAAACGGTTAACAATTACTGTACATTAGACATGGGAAGGGTGGTACTAAAATTGAATCTTAAGTCTTAGTTTTACTACATTTCCCCTTACCTACATCGCCGAGTGCATTTCGTGAAGTAAATCCACATATGTTTGGGCTAAAATTGATACATTTTGTAAGAGAAATATACAATTCTGCAAATGTTTGCATGAAAACTAAATATCAATAATGTAAGGGACAGTACACATCTAAATGAGATATATTTTGAAATGACTAACGAGAAGTTTCCTACATTCGTTAACTGTGTTCTGTACAATATTTGGCACTCTTTGTATGCTTTCAATCTTGTTAACTAGAAACTGTTAAGTTGATTGTGAGAAATTTTTTTGCCAAAAAGACCATAGAGACAAACATATCTATTATCAGTGTTCATTTCGAGGTTCATATATGCGCGTTTTGATTTTGTGTACATTTAGTTCCTATTTTCCGTTTTCATAATGCTTTGGGTTTGGATATATAACGTAAATTATTCAAGAAATAATTCACGGCAGGTATATGTTTATTGTCGTTTAATCATGGGCTGTGTCTTTATATTCGAATATAACCCAGCCTCGGAGCATTACTCTTATTCCGATAGCATTTTCGCATGTGCGAAGTATGAGGTTATTTAGCATTATACTGGTTGACGATCTTAGAATTATTAATTGTAACGAACAAAATACCGAAATCACTATTATATTGGTTTTCATTGTTTTTTTATGGGATATCGTAGCTCTTCCTTTTTTATGTTTTGTTTTGGTTTTTTGTTTTTTGTTTTTTGTTTGTTTTTTTTTTGTTTGTTTTTTTAGTACATTACTTTGGCATTCGTTCGCCGACGTGTTTCTAAGTATATTAAATCGATTCAACTGCAAAAGCAGATGCCTATTGAAAGACCCTGACATATTGTTTTGAAACAAAAAATTCTGCTCGTACTAAAGATATATTACAAAAGTGTCTTAAAAGTGTCTTTTGAGGATAGGGATTTTTAACATGAACGATAAAAGGTGAAACAGATCATTTAAACTTCGCTGTGTGTGGATAAGCCAATGTTATAGGCTCTCCGTTATAACATTTCACGTAAATGCAGGCTATGAAATAAGGATCGTGATGAAGTACTCGGAAGGTCAAGTCTTCCGTATTATTGTGTGAATAATTATACATAATATGGTCATTATAAGCTACTTTCCCAAAATAACTTGTGGGAAAATTAATTTAAGTCCAACTAGCCGTGTTAATGTAACGTTATAATTGAATCCAATATGTGCAATAGTTGTCACAGTGATGCCCTCTCGTGTGCTTTACTGATGCATCCAATTGTATTGGTTTAATGTTAAATGTGTTTAATCGAGATTTTTATTGCCCTTTAACAGATTCATATTAATGAGATCTGAGACGGTTATTATTTTATATTATAAGTGATAATCAGGTTCAACCAGGAGGTGAAAATGAACTTTATAGAGAGGAAAAAGTATTGAAATTTCCATTCAGTCATGTTTATCATACATTATTCAGCTTTTGCCTCTAAAATTGTCATTTGTATCTTTTTGTCTAAAGCGAATAAGACATTAAATGGAAAAAAAGAAAATGCATATTCTTCAAATCAGATATGTCTGCATCCTACAATTTTTCATACTTTTCTTGTTCGCGTTCGATCTTTTTTTCCATATTTTGACATCTTTCGGACTTCAAAGTGAAAATTGCCATTTTGATGAAAGAAACCATTTTAAGTTACCAAACAAGCCAATTTCAACAGGGAAATATATACAAATGTAGCTCTACCTTTCCGCCTCTGATTGGAAATTCAAATGTCAAACATGTTAAGTTCTCTCCTTTAAACTTATAATGGAGAACGTTTAACCAAGCTGTATTTAAAAATGGGTAATGCCAAACGTTCTAATATGCAGAAATCGCTCTGAAGACTTAACTTTGAATTTTTCTGTTTTGAAATTCCAACGAAATGTTATTAAAGATCACAGAAAATGACAGAAAGGTAATTAGTGAAAGGCGGAAAATTGAATTCAAATTCGAAAAATTGAGACAAAACAAAAGTATTTTAGTGATCTAATCAAAAACATATTTTCGTAAAAAATAAAACCCTTGAATCTAAAACGAGCTGTGCTCTTATTTTACAGAAATAGATGGAATCCACTCAGATAAAGAATTCATAAAAAAGTTCTGATGTCTGCTTGGACGAATTGGAACTGTAGCTGTAATAGATTTATCTCATTGTTCTAGTTTTAGAAATTGAAATATCCATATTTGTACTAGGGAGTTTCTTCTAAAGTATGATTCTGGATATTATCAACACTAAAAATGTCTTTGAAGGCACATGTTGATTCACGGATAAATCAAAAATCTATATGCTATAAATGACAATTTAATTCCTGAAACTGATTATCAAGGTCTACGACCTTTCAATAGAAATCGCTGTTGAGTTGCTACCGGGAACTACCGCAATAGAAGGGGAGGTTTGGTATGCCATAAGACCGGTTTAACGCATCATTTCTTTTGAAATGGCTGTACCAAGTTAGGACCATTGCGGTCGACAATTTTGCCTGTGGTTTCTACTTGTTTGGTCTGTTTGTCTCATGAGCTTCAGCTCTTTACCACTCTGTACAGTGATTTTTTATTACCCCCATTTACAGCTACATTTGCTTGGAAAATGTCAGTTACGGTTAGCCGAGCAAGGAAAATATATTTGTGGCAAGAGCATCGCATGGAATTGTGTTTTCCAAAGCAGTTACGTAATGTTTCTGTTCCAGCCTTCGTTTACTAATGCACGACTTGCCTGAATGAATGAAATTTCCATCATGTACGATTATCAAGATCCAAGAAAACACAACAGCTAAAATATATAAGATAAGTCTCCGTTGGGTAAAAAACAACGGCAGTAGAATACCTAAGGAACAAAGCACAAGATAATATAAATCAAAGTCCAGAGAGAAGGCAAAGCAAGAACACCAGAAAACGAAGACCAAAGACACCACATGCCCACAAAACACACGAACATTACATACAACAAAAAAACGTAAGCACTAACAGTGTGAACTCTCAAAAACAGAGTGACATCAGGTGCTCCGGAAGGGTAAGCATGTCCTGCTTTATATACAACATCCGTCACACTGTCAGTGGGTCAATCCAGGGAAAAGCCAAAATCGGTAATGTCAAATCCGGGAAGACGTGAATCTAGCTAAAATTGTCACTTTTTATTTGTGACACTGACATTTCATATCTATCTATGATATCGTGGTGACGGCCATAGCATTTCTGAAGGGATGAAAGTAACAACGGCTGAACATATCACTAACTCAGCAATTTTTGCGACAGTGCTTTTGCTATTTCCACAAAGTCACTGTATGTACTGCACGCTCTACAGTAACGAATTAATTGTGAAATATACAATCCATATGCTGGGGATGTAGGTATATTGCTGCAGAGAAAGGGACTAAACTCGACTAAATAAACAAGTGGCACAGTCAAAAGTACTATACTTATATAAATAAAAAAAAAAACATGCTTTTACTTTGCATATAAATATATTAACAATATCTGAGTTTTTCCTAAACACTCAAGTGATCATAAAATGCTTCCGGATTGACAAACATTTTAATTCCGTGCAACTTGACCCTCATTACGCAACTTGACTCTCATTGCATGTGCAAAATTTTGAAGTCCCATCAATGGAGACATTTATGTCTAAGGATCTAACAGGTGACATTGGTAATTCATTTCATACACTGCTTAGGCGAGGCGATAGAAATTTCTGATTAGACTTTAAAGGTGAGATATCTGGTGTATGATGTAACTTGGCAGACCTGCTTCCTAGAGAAAATCAAGTGAATTTCAGACAATTAAGAAAATTCATGAAACACTTTAACTGCCGACTATGGAAAATTTTTAGTGGATTACATTTTTTTTCCAGGATGTCACCTAACATACAGAAATTTTGTCCTCTTTGATATAAATTTTAGATTTTGCACTGCAAAACTCAGTCTGTATTTGTTCTATAAACTTTAGGAATAATGATTCATATAGAAACAAACAACTTTATGTTATCCTGGTGAAAGGTTTTACAAAAAAGAACTAAGACAGAGCAATGCTCATTTAATTAATTAGCCCACAAAACTTTTATCTTTTTGTTGTACCTACCTAATACTGTTTCTGCTGATTTAAGGGGGTAGACCTGGGGTAGGAGGAGATAACTCTGTTTTTCACTTTCTTATTACTTACACAATCCAATAGAATCATTACAATAGGTATTATCAAAATTTTAAAATTGTAAAAATATTTTCCAAACAGCAAATAAATATTAATTTTGTAATGAAAAGAAATACCCGACACCCAGTTATTTATAATGAATGCATTTTACTCTACATTTTTGCAATGATGTCCAAAGATAATGAAAATGTGTAAAAGTCGGATTTTTTCCAAGGGAGGTAATTTATAGCACAGATTCAGTAATTTTATTGATTTTTATTCACTTTATTCTAAATTAAGAAAAAATGGGACGATAGATTTTTCTAAAATTTTGATATATCTTACATATACTAATTTTCTTTCTATTCTCAGCTTTTGGTGAATATTAAACGACAGAATTTTTTACAAGAATTGTTTAATAGTGATCAAAATTCAGTAAAAAATATCTGCCTATATAATTCAGAACACCCATGTATATCAGTTAAAACTATTTAAATTTACTATCATTATTCACGCTTACTTTCACACATGTCTAAAATCACAGAATTTTGCATTTGAAATAATTTTAAATGAAATACAAATTCAATTAGAGCCTACTTTATACACCACAATCAAGTCCTGAACAGACCAAATAATATGAGGATACAGGGTATCTTTGATGACTATTTGACATAAAATGGGACGGTGAAAATTGTTGAAAATTGCTAAAAGTCTACATGAACATGTGTAGTTTTAGTGCTGAAAATATTAAGAAAATTAAACGAGTGGAAAATTTTAGGCCTACCCAGGTCTACCCCCTTAAGTTAGTATATAACCCAGAATCGTCAAAGTAGAAATTGAGATATCTCGCTTTCTCCTTGTAGATTTCTAACTTGTTCTAGATGAAATAAGAATTTGAAATCTACCGGTAAAAATTCGTATTTTACTTAGTAATAGGAAGCTGCTGCATCAAATTTTATTTAATTTTATACTGTATTATACATGTAGTGGCATCAACGCGATATCAAAATCGTCACGGGGGGTTCAGCTGACCTTTACGCCAGCTGTGTATACACTACAGTCTGTAAGCACAAGGAATACAAGGTTTGTCTAATTTTGTCTATAATGTCTTTCAAGAGCTTCTTGAGATTGCTATAGTTAAACGTCACCACATGGACGGTTAGACTGCAACAAAGATATTCTGGATCCTTGTATTTATCGACCTGCAAACAAATAAAAGTGACAACAAATGTCCGAAGCAATTAGAGGGAAAGACCAGTACGGAAAATCCGTAAATGTACGACAGTATCAAGCACAACCCAGCACAAAACAGTTCATTGGTATGTGTAAATTCATTTATAGATAAATCGTCAGCCATATAACCATATTGATATTTGAGAAAGGTACATTTGTATTTAACGAACTCGGAAGGCCAGAGTCTTAACAATGTATTAACATTGGGTGGCACTCTCAGGTTATAGTCCTGCTGTAACATAATGAAGTAGGATTAAGTTACATCTGTTTTATTATCCAATGTAACGAATCACATATAAATTATTACTTATTATAAAGTTATTAAAGTATTATCCTAATTGCTGATTTATTGCCCATTATTGAATATGAACATATATATGACATAATATTTGTAGCAGCAGAGCAAATGCACTTTGATGTAGTGGTCTTTTCATAAGAAAAAAAGGCTAAATATAACAATTTGATGTTTGTAATGCGTACATTTTTTAGCGGTTGGTTGACTACTCAAACATTAAGCCTTGTCGATTTAGTCAAACTTTTGGCAAATATTTTTTTCGAATTTACTACCAATATAAAAAAAACTTAGGATGGGATATTAAATTGATTTCAAAGTAATGTATATGTAGACAAAACATGTTTCAAACTTCAAGCTTAAGACTGATGATTGTTATATTTTCTTAAATATAGCATCCATTAAAGGAGATACTAATTCTATATGTTATAATGCCCTTGGATAAAGGTGTTAGGGTAGATTAACACAGGAGGTAAAAATTATCACCCGAGACAACGTCGAGGGTGATAATCGAACTAACACCTTCATACAAGGGCATTATGATTTTTACTATACTGAATGCTTAATGTACATTATGTCTGAAAATCATTACATTTAATTTATTATATAATTATAATAATTTTTATGCAACATCAAAAACACATAAACAAATAGTCGATCACTACTGTTTTAGTATTGAACTGTAGCTAAATCGCTTTAACTCCAATTAAAATTGTGACAAGGTTCTCTTTATATGATTAAGTCGCTTTTATTTTACTAATTACAAAAACAGGATAACAGCAAACACCTACAATGACCAGGAACTACAATCACATGCCACAATTTACCAGCAAACTGCACCAGAAAAAAAACAATAATAAAAACAAGAGACAAACATAAATAACGATAGGAACTCGGGATATCCGGACTTGGTACCTGCACTACCAAAAGCCAGTGGTAGGGTTAAACCGGTTTATGGGTACCCAAACCTCCCCTTTCCCTGTCCCGTCTCCCTTTAGTATCATAAACATTTCATAAACATGCGAATAAAACCCAATACAGGTAGACTACTAACTCAATGACCACTATCTTGGAACAGAAAAAGCATATGACAAAACGAAATTTTGAAAGAAGGGTCAAGGAATGCTCGTCGCTAAACTGCTGGCTAGCTCAAGGAATCTAGTCTGCTGATAAAAAACTGTCGCACTATTGAAGAAAAATCAAACTCAAACCTCCCCGAAGGGTTTGGTAAAGAGTCTTTCGTTGTTTATGTTTGTCTCTTGTATTTTTATTGTGGGGTTTTTCTTGTGCAATTCCTATTTACTTTCTGGCATGTGGCTATGTTTTTCGGCCATTGTAGGTGTTTCCTGTTATCTTTTTTATTCCATTTTCATGTATTTCAGTAGACATCGGCAGTATCAGTGAGAGGCCAGTATATATGTATGGTCTTCAGGTTACTGGAATCCAAAGCCAATTTAACGGATTTGTTCAGAATATCTCGTCGATATCCACTATTACGTAAAGAATGTAAGTTACGTCCCAGTTTTTCTGGATTATTTATCAGTTTTTGACATTTTTTAACAATAATGAATACATTTAAAACTATGACAGCTTTAATTATTGTTGTCAACAACAAAAGTGACGAGAAAATAAGAATCTGTATACATCGATGACGTCAGCGATAGGAGCGGGTGTTAATTTTAACATTAACACCAGTTGCTAATGATTAACACATGTTGGTAAAGATGGGTGTGGCTAATGAAACGTTAGTGAAAATTAACAAATGCCGGTTATCCAATGAAATAAAAGGATAATGTAAGAAATTTTCATAAAGTATAATGAGTAAATTTACTATTCATCTTGATATTTCAGATCTGAAACAACAGCATTCGAATACCGAAAGAACAAAGGACGTAGGAACTACAAAACTGCTACAATACACAACATTCAAAACCGAATGCGCTTACATTGTGTAATCCCCTGAATACATCAGGTGCTCTGGAAGGAAAAGCATGACCCACTCTGTAAACAGCACCCGTCACACTGCCAGTAAGTCGGTGTAGGATACTCAGTAAAGTCAAAATCAGTAAGGTCAAATGTCCGTTTCATTTGGGACAACAACATGTCGTTTTTATTAATGATGTTTTCGTGACGGCAATATAATTTCCTGACAGATGAAAGTAATTAACACAAGCTAAACAAGTACCCGACGCAGCAGTTTTTTGGACAAACTTTATAGTTAACCTTTTCATTTCTGTATGTTTAGAAACTTATCCTTTCCGACGTTGACTAAATTAGCTCATAAGTTGGAAAGTTTTGATTTAATATTTTCGAAAACAGGATGTTGGCTCTTCGTAGTTTTAGTATAGGGTTTATAATAATTACATAATGTATTTGGGCTCAGGACAGGTCTGCTGCTATGGAGTAGAGGATGACTTGTTTTTTCTATAAGCATCAAGTAATTAGGTTTGCATATAGTCGTCTAAAGTGTGTGACCCTGTACACACTTTACTCATCCTCTCGATTATAATCTGGGCTTTATAGATTATCAATATTTACCTCTGAAAATCAGCCCTATGGTCTTAGATAGACAATTTCATATCTGCATGCTTTTGTATTGCCTTTCCTGGACTAAAACCCTTGTTTTTATTACATGTATGTCAACACCGCAGCGCCAAGACCATTCCGCTATCTAGCTTATTAATGTATAGCTTTCCGTGATCTGATTTTTAGGAAAATAATGTTTTGGAATCAATTCGTTTTACATTTAGGTCATATTGATTATATGTTCTCTATCAGATATTTAATATCTTTGAGTTTATGGTCTTCCAAACGTTTAGATTTTATCTGCACTGAAGAGACATAAGTTGTCGAAATGCGCATAAATGTACAGTAACTTCGATATTTTGTTATTTGTTACCACTGGGTCGATGCCTCTGCTGGTGGACTGTCAGTCCCCGAGGGTATTCACCAGCCCAGTAGTCATTACTTTGGTGCTGACCCGAAAGCCGATGGCGATTCTATTTGGAACCTTGCAATATCTAAATTTTTGTAAATTTTGTTGAAAACTAAGGAGTATTTCCCTCGTGCAAAGCTCTGTCCTTAGCTGATAATGGCTTTATATTTAGATCATATTGGTTAATTGTTCTCTATCATTTTAAATATCTGTGAGTTTATGGTGTTCCAAACGTTTAGATTTTATCTGCTCTGAAGAGACATAAGTTGTCAAAATGCGCATATGCAGAATATAAATTCACAGTAACTTCGATATTTAGTTATTTCATACGTATTGACTTACAGATGAAATACTTGGAATCAGCTTATATTTCGTTGAAAATTCTAGGTATGAGAATATAAAAAATAGAGTTAGAAGTAGTTCTCAAAACTTAATTGTTTATCGTAGATTTCTTTTTGAAATACATGAGTAATGATAGAAATATTTCATATTAAGCATTGAAAAAATATTGGTGTAAACTTGGGCATAACATAACAAAACTTAGTTGCTCATGATATAAGTTGATACTGTGTTTCAAAAAATAATTTCAAGTAGATTTATTATATACATTGTAGAATCGATACTTTATAAAATGTTTTGGCTTTATACTTTTTTATCAGTTTGGGAATTATGATAACTCAATGGGGGTAATAACAAAATTGCCGAACAGAGTTGTCAAGAGCCAAAGCCCAAGGGGCAGGAGGACAAAGCAGGTGGTAACCACCGGCAAATTGTCGACCAAAATGGTCCTGACGTGGTACAGGCATTTCAAAAGAAGTGGTGGGTATAACCTGTTTTATCACGTGCCAATCCCCCCTTCCATTGCGGTAGTGTTCGGTAGCAACTCAACAGCAATTGCTATTGAAAGGTCGTTGACAGTAAAAAGATATAACAGTCCCATTATTAAGTATCTAAACATTTTAACATCCCATTTTTCATATCAGACACATTATTAAAGGTATTTTCCAAGGGGAAATACCTTTCTTGTTTTTGTAAAATCAGATAGTTTTCTTCTTTTTAAAGCGGTGGCTAAATGGAAAGAGGTACAGCGATGAAATTTGACAGAGTTGTTGATCGTTGTTGATAGATTTGTTTTTAACCGTCTTGGATCACCACGTTATGTTGGGAGGGAGTTATTTGTGGAAACACCCCTATATATATATATATAAAAAAATTTTTTTTGTAAAATAATTCGTAAAGCGTATGAGATAATGGACAAAAAATTCTTTGGGTGTTGATGGATATTTAGGACATAAAGTGTTAATCTGTTAATCTTCAAATGAACCATTTTTTAAGTTTTCTTAAATTTAATGTTAGTTTTTGATATGTAAATATCAGAAATGTCTGATTCATAAGTTATTTTTATCAATTCTGTAATTCTGTAACAGTAGCAGTATCATATTTGTCATGATGACACTACTTGATATTTTCGTTAATACTAAGTATATGTACATGTGTTTTAAATGGCTGTCAATTCTAATTATTAACAAATTTATATTTATATTATACTTTGTGAAATGTTTATCATAGGTGATAGATAATTAGATGACATTTTAATAAAATGTTTCAGCAATCTTATCTAAATATGTAACATAATCAGTATCAAAGCAAAATTAGTAATTTTAGTACGAAATAAAGGGCTATGCTACGCCGAGCGCAGCATGAAACGAAAGGAGCATGTCGACCACTGCAATTTGAACACGTGTAATTTAAATGAGTGTGGACATACTAAACAGCTTGAGACAATAATTAGATGGACAAAATAAAGGGCTTGACCCAGTAATTTGCTGGACACAAACTATGGAAAATAAAAATTAAATTAGCCCTTTTGATTCCATATATAGATCAGAAATTATAAGAGGTATGTCGAAGTAGGCATCTTAAACCTTACTATAGGAGGAATCCGGAGATACCAATCCCATTATAGTCCAATTTTTTTTTTACATATTTTCAAAAAACTATTTTGAACCCTTTGCCCCTTAACAGTGCGGAAAGGGTAAGAGCTATGGTAAATCTTTTGTCATGCAACCAAAAGCTTACAACAAGAGGAATCCAAAGAAAAAATCTCATTGAAATGTGATCAAAATAAAAATTTCACATATCTACAAAAATTACGATTTTTGACCACTTTGACCCCTTATAAGAGCTACAACAAATCCATTGTTTAATAACTAAAAAGCTTATATCAAGAGAAATCCAAAGAAAAAAATCCAATCGAAATCTGATCAAAAATGAAATTTCAAATTATGTAATAAATGCAATCATGGCCTCTTTGACCCCTACACCAAATACGTCGAATATTGGCGTGAGCATATATCAATAGATTAAAAAAAACCAAAATACTCCCATCAAAATCCGGTGAAAAATGAAAATTTTAGGTAATCTGCAAATTTTCAATTTGGCCCCATTCGGCCCTCATATTTGGGAAAAGAAACAAGTTACCAAAAACCTAGAATAGTTTAGCGCTGTCTAAATTGTTTATAAGGAGTCCAAAGGAAACCACATCAGAATTGGACAAAAAATACAAACATTTTTTTTTAGATTTGCCCAAATTTATCTCGAGAACTGTACATACTACGTTAAAGATTCTAGAGTCGATTATGTAAAAAAAACAATTTTTTTTGGCCCTTGATTGTAAAACGGGCGGGGCCAAAAATCTATAATCGAAATCTTTGTTTACGCATGTGCCAAGAAACATCATACTAAAATATGATAATAATCCGTCTATACTAGAACCAATGCTGCCCAAAAACACCGACACCAACGCCATACCATTATAAGACCGCAAAAAAGAGAAATTTAAATATTACTTTCTTTTGATATTTGGTACCATTTATCAGCCTTGTCAGGTTTTGATCAGACTGACCCTGTGAATCCGATCTGTTTTCAGAAACAGAATTGTCTTAGAAATTGTAAGCAGCTCTACAGCTGTTACAAATAGCTAATTAAATGTGACAAAGAAAATGTGTATCTCTTTTCATTTCTTAAATAGCTTTCTTTGCAGATAAAGAGGACTCTCCATTCAAAAAAGTATTATAAAGTAGGACTTGACCTTTGAATGAGGTTAATGTCAAAGTCAAAGAAAACGACTGTACTTGACGTTTAAATTATCAAAAATAGATACATATGAAGCTTAGAATGTTTGTTTAATGATTAAAACGATAGTTTTATAAAAAAAGAAAAAAAAAGAAAAAAGGAATAAGCCAGTTTGTTAGGACAATCAATAATGAGAACATAATGACAAAACTTTGGAAAATACCTATCAATTGTTCTTGGAACAATTGACATTCTAGTTATCTTTAGTTTTGACAATTATTGAGTAAATCTTAGACACATAAATGTAATTTATATATCAGTGATATATAAATAGAGTCACTGTTAAAAGGTGCACCTTTTGGAAATTTGGAAATTATAAAACGGAGATTACAATTTTTATAAAGGTAATTGCCGACATATAACCATGTTTTTTTGGGGGGGTTGTATATTTGTTTGTCCGTTTGTTTGTTTCTTTTTTTTTTTGTTTTGTTTTGGGTTTTTTGTTTGGGGGGGNGATGTTATGCAGTATAAATGTTATGTCCTCATGTAACTCGATTCATTGTGTCTAAGAGTGAATAAGTACATGTTGGAATAAATTCAGAAATCAACATGCGTATTATAAACTTTATTCCGACTTTTCAAAACACAAAAAATACCGAAGTTGCATAAAAACAGTAAATTTTGTTATGCTGTACACGTGTTTCAAGGAGTATCCTCTCATCAGCAGCATTAAAATCAAATAATATGGAACACCTCAATCCAAAAGTAGTCCAAAAAGAAGTACTCATTTCCAAATACATCGAAATAGGAAGCCAAATCCAGTACCAAGGACATCTACCGAGTGCAATACAAGGAATGAAGCCTCAGTATTTTTAAATGATTAGAATTTTTCTGTTTTTGCTGTTTTCCTTTTTTTGTAATTTGATAAAAACAGTAAATTTTATAATACGCAAAATAAAATTTTCATTGCAGACTATCGGGTCCACCGGCAATTTTCAATACTTATAATGGTCTATCATCTAGCCATAAAATTATACAAAAATGTGTTCATACGAGAATGTTTTAAAAAGACATTCTCACTGCATAAAAACAAAATCAAGTCACAAAATGTGTCCGTGTAAATGTGGTTTTGCAAAAGATGTTCCTTATGAAATGTCTTAATTTTTAATTTATTTTATACTCTGTTGACATGTTTTTACATAATATATTTTCTTTTGTGATATTGGTCTTATTTTGATAATTATTAATAATATCTATCCCAGTTTTTCCTATTTTGTGTTAGATTTTTTCATATTATTTTTCATTAATTTTTTGTCATTTTGTTTGGTTATTATTTTAGATTTATGTCATTTGTACCTTTTTTATTTATTTATTTGTTGTTGTTGTTGTTTTATTATTATTTACGTTTTTGGTTTTTTATTTTTTTATTTTTTGTTTTGTTTTGTTTTGTTTTTTGTTGTTTTTTTTTGGGGGGGGGAGGGGTGTGCATTTTGATGGGGTAGTTTTTATTTGTTTGCATTTTTTTCTAATTTATATTTAATGTTATTTTGATTTACTCACATTTGTTTGTTTCATTGTTGTTGTCCAACTGAAATTTGTCCGATGTATGCAAATTTTCTACTTACTGTAAAACTAGGAATGGAAAGACGATTCTTTTACAATATTCACGAGTCAACTATCATAAAATTTCCCTGAAATTAGGGTGATTAGCAAGCCTATCAATTACATGGTGACATGGTCTGAAAATTAGAAGTAGCTAATAATCTCATTAGGTATGAAAGGTGTTGTAAGTCGAAGTCAAACAGTTATATCCAGTGTAAAATTAGCTAACATTAGCTAACAAGTAAAACAATTCACTGCCCCTATGACTTTTTAATGGTTTTAATTTGAGTGATAAAAGTCTAGTTATTCATACGATTGACGAAAATGACAGAATAGTTGTTTCGCAGCTGCTCTTCGAGAATGGAATTTATTTGTTTTCATTTCAAGAATCTTGCATCACATAGTAGTTAATAAAATTATCTCCGTACTAGATGAAAATTTTGTTTCACGTGTGAAACTGATACTCGAATAAAGGGGCAATGTTAAAAATTCAAATTATGATTTGATTATAGCTTATAACTGTCGAGAAAATATAAATTTCTACGATTCTGTACATTACTAAATTCGAGCCAGTTTCACGTTTTTCTCTTGAAATAAAGGGAGTGAAGTTACAATTCAAATTATGATTTAATTATAGCAATGAGGTTGAAATATTCCGAAGGCCGAGAAAATAAAATGTCAGCCATTGAACCAAGCGTCTAATTTCTGTCATTTTTATTTTGTTGTCCGGAGTTTAATTGTAAAGTTTACTACATTGAGACATAACATTTGTTAATTAAAGTTGTAAAACTTGCTTTATATTAACACAAACCAATGACTTAAAATGAGTTGATACGGAAGAAATATATCATAGCTTAATTTTAGTCTTGCAGAAAAAAAACAAGGTTCTTATGACGGAAATATGAAAAAGCATATCTTAACACACGAATCTAATATATTACAAACACAAATAAGAATGTACAGTCTATGAAAGATTCATATTCAACCAAAATACATATACTTTCAATGAAATGTCACATTTTTTTATCTTTTTCTCACTGGTATACTAAAGACTCCTTGTACATTCTGTTAATTACCTGATTTTTTTCACAACATCATAATTCAAAGGAAATATAAGATTTTTTATTCATTTCGTATGACAGATATTGAATGTAAAAATAAAAGAGAATGATAAATCTGGATACTGTCATAAAAAGTTTTATGACTTCTGAGTTTGACTAACATGTCATTACTTGTGGTGCGCTGTGCTGCAGTTTGGCTCTGTGAGTGTATTGAAGAATCATTGTTTTTCAGAATTTGCTATATCTAAATTTAATAAGACAATTTTGTTAAAACCTAAGGAGTATCTCCCTCTTGCAAAGCTCTGTCCTTAACTGATTTTGGCTTTCCTATTTAGATCATATTGGTATTCTGTTCTCTATCAGTTTTTACACATAAATCGGTTAACGGATTTCCAAATGTTATTTGATCTGCACTGATGAGACATAAGATGTCGAAATGCGCATATGCAGAACCTAATTCACACTAACCTCGGTATTTTGTTATTTGTTACCACTGGGCCGATGCCACTGCTGGTGGACTTTAGTCCCCGAGTGTATTCACCAACCCAGTAGCCAGTACTTCGGTCCTGGCCCGAAAACCGATTTTATTTGAAAATTTGCTATATCTAAATTTTATTTTATTTTTTTTTTAAATTTGCTTTAATATTTTTATTATTATTATTTTTTATTATTATCAGGAAAATTTGGTTAAAATCTAAGGAATATCTCACTCTTGCATAGCTCTGTCCTTAGCTGATTTTGGCTTTCCTATTTGATCTTATTCGGGTCTTCTGTTCTCTATCAGTTTTTACACATAATTCGGTTAACGGATTTCCAAAGGTTGTGATTTAATCTGCACTGATGAGACATAAGATGTCGAAATGCGCATATGCAGGACCTAAATTCACAGTAACCTCGGTATTTTGTTATTGATGTGTTATCGTTTTATGTTATTTATCAGTTTATATCTTCAACTTTGATCCTTTTTATTGATATAAGCTTAAGATGTGGATTGTATCAACAATCCACGCAAATGCAAAGTACAGGATCTCAAATCGATAAATATTCCTTCAAAATACCTTAAAAAGGCTTTGATTTGTTCGGGACAGATAATAAATGGAGATGGTTTAAAAGCAAGCTCACATTTTACGTAAAATTAACTACTAGCATTGTGTATTCCTATCTGCCGCGTAATTTTCCCAAAAGTGATAACCTGTCGACTTATGATATAAATACTGTGTATTGATTGCCCGTGCCCTTGTAAGGCATACACAATTCATTTCAAAACATGAATAGGATAAGGAAAAAACTTTTACAATCCTGAAAAAGTTAAACATAAAACATATAACACATACACAATGATTTCTCCAAATAATTACAGTAAGAGACCATGAGCAGTGCAGCATACCGGTATATATCACAAAAAAGTAACCGTAATCACATAAGTTATTCAAACTATGAATTCATAGAACCTTCATGACAATCTCAAGATTTATGTTTTTACTTGTTTTTGTCTTTTATTATATCATTAAGAACGGATAACAGTTAACACCTTTATTGACCAAATTACAATCACAAGCCACAATTTATCAGGGCATCGCACTAGAAAAACACATATGAAAAACAAAAGACAAACGTAAATAACGATACTAACTATCTTGGAGAGGACAATAATTGGACAAAACGTATTTTATAAAGGTTGATCAGTGGGTGGTCGCCGTTAAATTACCGGCCAGCTCAAGGAGCACAGTCTGCAGGTAAAACACTGCCACACTACAGAAAAAAGTCCAAATCCAAATTTCTTGAAGGGTTCGGTAAAGATTCGTTATGAATTTCAGTAGACAACGGAGTTATCAGTGAGAGGCAAGTATAACTGTAAAATCTTCAGGACACTGGATCCCAAAACCAATTGAATGGATAAGAGAACATCCTATCGATATCCACTTTTACGTAGAGAATGAAAGTTACGTCAAAGTTTTTCTGGATTATTTTACCGGTTTCTGGCAATTTTTACAACAGCTTCGTGAAAACAAGGACTTTTTGGTAATAAGCTGTTTGGGAGGCACGACATTTTTAGATAGCAAATGTTTATATCTGTTATAAAACGTCTTAGAATTATTTGCAATTTTTGCAATCTATAATCTTGCAAAAGTTTGAATGTGATGATAAAACTACTGTGTTCATTAAAGTCGTCAAGATTAGGAAAATGTAAATTGTAGTAGTTGAGATAGATGCACCCCATCGGATGGATCGAGAGGAACGTTGCAATCGATAAAAGGTAAATAAGTTAAGGTGAAATTAAAACCATCCCCTTTATCATAGATTTAATTTAAAAATTTCTATTTTACAAAAGTCAAACATGATACTTAGATACTTAGATATAGAAAAATGCAGTATTAAGAATCACTGTTTGCTTTATTCAGTTTCAGTTGATAAATGAGATGGACATAATCTAAAAACTAAGAATTTTCAATAGTAGGGATACCGACTGCTATCATCGGAAATTGAGATAAGTTTATCACGGTTTTTGTGGTTCCATTTTATTTATTTCATGAAGCCTTATTGGTTGCAGAACAAAATATATCTGCAATGGGAGGTGTACAATAAGAACCCATGGGAATTCCATCTAATAATAAACAATGTTGCGAAAAAGAACACAAATATGAAGCAAAAAGATTCAGTACCTTAATCATACAATCACATGTGCAGGAACAATTGTAAGAATGTAAGAGAGGAAGGGTCCACACTGTTCGTGTCTTTTGGCGTTTGTTTTGTGTACTGTTTGTTTCTTTTTCGTCATTTACGTTCTCTGTCTGTATCTAATCCTTATATTGCCATGCATTCTGGATGTACTTCTTGCTTTGGTATTCATTTGGAAATTTATTTATCTTTGCTTTGGTTACATTGAATAAACTGAAAACCAGGAAATTTAAAAGACCATTGAATAAGTTACCCAATTTTGAATTCATTCAAATTTTATGGTAATTAAAGTATACGGAAGGGTTGAATAAAGTATGGAAAAATCATAACTATCAATAGATTATACTGGTGTTTTGATTGTAATTATCTTAACCTTTAAGTATTTACTTGTATTGATGAGTATGTGTGTGTGTGTGAGTGCAAATATATTTTGATCCGATTTTGCTGTTGGCGTGATCTTTCGAAATTATCATCGTTCCTATTTGTTTTATCAAAGACTGACAATTTACTTAATTTGTATCAATATCTTTAGTCTTCAAGTTAATTATGAGAAAGTTGGAGACTGGAGATTTCCCAAACAAATTCCGAGAATAAATCGATTTGTAAGGTCATTTTCTCATTGTGATTGACACAGTTCTGCGCTGACCCTAGGACCTCCATCAATTACAGACCAGGAGAAACTGGTATTTGCAATACATTATCCGACAACAATGTAATATTATCTCATAATAACGTTATTTGTATAAATAATTAATTTTTAAATTGAAACGAGCGGCTTCTAAATATTATAAAATGTTGATATTCATGAGAAATGTTTTTCTTTCTCATAGTTATAAAAAATGTAGGTTTAGCATGTGGCATAAATAGTTGAAAGCGACTTTTGGTTGTGTATATTAATTTTTATCAAATAGTTCATGGCAATAAAGGACCTATGTTAGTTTATGGACCGAGTAGTAAGCAAAGCTGAGGTCCATATAAAATTTTGGGGGTGACCATAAGGTCCATAAACTGCCATTTTGCCCGCATTGACATGAACTATTTGATATATTATACTTTAATTCCAGAAATGTAAACCAGTTTCATTCTTTTTTCCTTCTATCATTTCACTAACAAAATTTCAAGGTTTAGATATTATTTTGAAACGGATTAAATAAATCACTTGAGATAGTTCGTTTAAAATGCAGCAAATAATGTTTAAACGACTGTAATCTGAAATAGCTCATTACAAAGTAAAAAAAATAATTGTGACGTAACATTAAATTATATGTACTGGGCCGCCGGTCCATATACTGTTATATGGACCGGCAGTATTAACAAAGCCAAACAGGAAAATATACTGGTAAAGTATAAAATTCATAAATATTGTATATGTGGTGGATATGGCCCGCGGATATGGTGGGACCAATTCTGGAATAATAGAAAGATTTCTGTATGAACTTGAAACAGAATCCACTTCCATAGCAGCAAGTGCATTATTTCAAATACTAAGTGTAACAGTTGAAAGGTTTTCAATATCAAAATTTAATCGTACTGTAGCTTTCTTAAAGGTTAAGTTACATTGTAGTAGTTGAAAGGTTTTTTTAACAAGATAACATAATTTATTTCATAATAGTGCTTGTTACAAACTTATCAAGAGTCCAAGCCTCTCTTGATGTACCCTCTTACACTCCACTGATAGCCCAGGGAAGCTATCAGTTGTAAAATTATTTTACAATTAAATTATATATAACAACAATATAAGTATATACGTACATACTAATTATATTTCACCTATATTTTTCTTTATTGTGACGAGCAAAAAATTGTTTTTTGATGTAACTTGTAATCAAATATCCTGCGATATTCCCTAGTAAAAATTTGGTATACATCTATATTCTTTGTTTTCTGTTCAGATTGATAGTATGACTTATATATAGAAAAACCAATAATTGTTATAAAATTGTTTA
Organism: Modiolus philippinarum; assembly: GCA_002080025.1. NCBI lineage: Eukaryota > Metazoa > Mollusca > Bivalvia > Mytilida > Modiolidae > Modiolus > Modiolus philippinarum. Next base: position 61,423 of record MJUU01025418.1, read on the forward strand.
AACAGTAATAATTTGGGTCAAATGTTTTATAGCCAAACACTAAATGTTTAAGATTCATCTCAAATTCCAGTTTACTTCTTCTCATCAATTCTTTTATTTGTTGCCAAAATTTTGTCAGGAAAGGACAAGTAAAAAAATAATGTTGATGGTCTTCTTCACAACTACAAAAATTACATATATTGTTATTAGACATTTTCGTCAGTTTCAAAAGTTTTTTAGTTAGAATAATGAATTGTAATAACTTCCACCTGAAAATTTTAAGTTTGTTTTCTGTTATATACACAAAAATAAATTCATAAAGTGAATTCAAATTAACATCTAAACTTATTTCTAAAACTTTATACCATTTCTGTATACCAACAGAACGTTCTAATTTTTTATCGATTAATGCAATATATAACATTTTGTTAAACAGTTGTGAAGTCTCAATATAACGGTTTTTCCAAATAATTTAATCTTTTTGTATATTCACAGTACTTTTGTAGGATGTCTCTATCTGAACTTTTTCAAGCCATTCTTTTGGGATCGATTTTTTTATAATGTTAAATTCTGCTATCCAGTTTAATTTATTTCCTAGTTTTTTCTGAAATCACTAGTTGAAAGGTTTACGTATCCGACCTAACTATTATTTGCCTGGTTCATCGGTCAATATTGATTCCATTTTAAGCTCTAAAGTAAGTGAGAACCGAACCGTCAATCCAACACGAATAATCCAAGGACAATGGCAACATAGGTAACAACAAAGAAACAGAGACACAACATTAGTACAGCAGTAATGAAAAATTAATGACAAACACACACAAAGATGAACAACACGGGACCCAATAAAAAAAAACATGAGTGATATCAGGTGCACTGGTCGAGTAAGCATATCCTGCTTTTTATAAGACACCTGCCGAGTTGAACATGTCAAATCCAGTTGTAAGGTCAAATTCGACAGAGGAAACAACAATTAAACAATCCGGCTGTCCCGAGTTCCTATCGTTGTTTACGTTTGTCTTTTGTATCTTTATTGTGGTTTTTTTTTCTTGTGCAGTTCCTATTTACTTTGTGGCATGTGGCTGTGTTTTTCGGCCATTGTAGGTGTTTCCTGTTATCTTTTTTATTCTATTTTTTAAAGGGAAAGACCTGTTGTCATCTGGGAAACCGATATCCCTTAGCGGTCCATAAGATGGTGATGTCGACCGTAAAACTTGAGGGATGAGTTCAAGTTTTGGTAACATACCCTTGTTGAAGTAGCACATTTGTGAGCAACCGGGCTCTATCAAAGAAGTCACTGTATCGAACAAATGCTCTTGAAAAGCGAATTAGCTTGGAGATATAAACTTCGGTTGCCGACACTGTTGGGATGTTGCTACAAAGAAAAGTATAGGTTAAAAAAACCACAAGAGGTTAGTCAGGTTTAATTTACAAATATAGTTGATGTTTCAAAACCTTAACTCAATTGGCTGAGTCCAGTGTTTAAAGCATGGTGATTTCAGAAAAATACTCCAGCCGATTCAAACACAGGACACGTTATTTCGGTGTCTGCTTTCACAAAATTATTTGACAATTTCAATGGTTTATTTACAAATTTAAAATAGAATATCAAAACATAGAATATTATAAATAAACATCACGTGTACTTCCAAACCAGAAAAGGCATTTCAATTATACTTTGCCAATCAGGTCTTCGAGTTTGTGTTAAAAATTAGATGGACAGTGTCAACGTTGTACGTCTTCTTGAGAATAAAAATTGAATTGAATTATTATTCAGACTGCAAGAACATACATGAACAAGTAGAATCTACTTGTCTCTGGCCTATATATAAAGAAATTGATAATTAAAAAGTACTGATATTTTCTGTAACGCTTTATTAGTTAGAAATAGCAAAAAGGGTAATTTAAGATCTTCAAAATTAGACAAACAGATAAGTCAATTGAATATCTAAAATTCTGTGGAAGTAATTTTTATTATGGACATCAATTTTCGTGGTTTTCATAGATACCGCTATTTCTAGGTAACATAAATTCGAGGTTTCGAATTTTATGCATTTAACTTTAAGAGTTAAAATGAATTTCGTCGGGAATTTAATTTCGTGATTTTAGCCAGCCACGAAATTCAGGAAAATTAGAACTCCACGAACAATAGCATTTTCACAGTAATAGATTTTTAGATAAAATACATTTAATGTCAGTTTCAACATGTCTTATTCATTAAGATTGACTTAATTTCAAGGGAGATAATACCATTCAACTATCACGATGATAATTAGAATTTGAATTTACATTCATAAAAAAACAAATATTATTAAGTAATCTTAAGCATTTTAATTATAATGACATTCGTCGAGTAATTTGCCGAAAACTGTATTTCATGTGTATGATTTGAAGCCATTTTATTGTTGCGGCTGAAAGGCATTGAATCAATATCAAGATTAAGAGTTTTTTTTAGACATACCATAATTCTTATTAGAAAGTTTCAAATGCATTTGATTGGTAGTTGCAGAGGAGGAGATTTTGAAAAAGACGTCGCACACAAGTGAGGGCAATAGCTGACAATAGCTCTAAGGCCTTTCAATATATGATCTTAATGCAAATATGTAGGTACATGTAGTATACATAGAGCCTTTGGGAACATGAAATGTTGTTGCTGTGTTCACTTGCCGTCTCTTAGCCGGGGAAATATATCTCCAATTGTCCTTGTGCTGATTGTGTGATAGTTTTGGACTTCATCCTATTTAAAACTTTAGAACTTGTGAAATTAAGTTTTGCTGATTTTAAGGAATGATCAGCCACCCCCCCCCCCCCCCCCCGAGTGGTCTTTTGTACTTTTTCCATTCCTTTGGATATCTACTATCTTTCATTGTTATGTGCCCGTCTAATGGTGGACGTATTATGGTATACCTATGTCCGATAATCCGTCCGTCTATCCGTTCGTTTCATATTTGCGGCTCTAACTTGAAAATCATTTGGCCAATCTGTAACCCTTTTTAGTGAAATTTCTGAAAAAAAAATGCAAGAATTATGGGATTTTGTTTCTCCGAAATAATTCATCCCGCTCTACCTTGACAAGATTTGGCTAGTTCAATTCAAAATTTACTGGAAATTGAGGCGTCATGATTTACGTATCTTTTCGTTAGATTTTAATTTTTCTAACAAGAGTTTTGGGACTTTATTCGTCAAATTTGATGTTCGTTTTTCGCGCCATAACTTGACGACCATTTGAAAAATTCCCTTCAGACTTAGTAGAGGTATTAGGTATGATATGCTCACAATCTGTGTACTTTGTCGGGAAATTCCAATTTTTCTTGCAAGAGTTATGGGGCTTTATTCGTCGAATTCAAGGCAATTTAGTACAAGTTGCGTTATACTGTGATCATCTCACTTAAAACTTCCCAGATTGATTTGTTAAAGAGCTTTGAAGCTTAATTAGGCAGTTATATGTGCATTTAAAATTGAGAAACCGTATTTAAATCACTTTTAAATATGGGGTGGGATGACTACAGGCATATCATGCGACCTGTTACAACTGTTTATTGGTTTCCTGTTAATGTTTATTTCTTGCTCATTGTAACAAATGTCAACCAATATTGTTCTTGCTTCGGTATTTATTTGAAAAGTCATTAAGACAAACTTCCTTTGGCCATCTTCCTGACGTCCATTTTTGCGGAATACGGAACTAAATAACATTTCGTTTCCGACGGGCGTACTTGTATTTCCAAGGAGTATTTCTTAAATGCAGACGAATAAAGTTTTGGTTTAAAAATGTTTATAGACGTGATAGAAGTGGAATTTCAAACTAGAGAATCACAACCTTTTTATACCCCCGCGACGACAATTCGGGGGAGCATTTTTGCCCTCGTCCGTCCGTCAGTCCGAAATTCCGTCCGACCGTAATTCCGTACGTCCGTCCAATCTCTGATAAGCTGTTTTTTCGATAACTCCTCTCACAATTTTAATGTTTTACGAAAGGATATGTTGTAAATGAATATGAGACCATAACACATATGTCAACTCCAACTGCAATAATTTTAATGAGTTGAATGGCCATTTCGGAAATTAATTCCTCATAAGCAGCACTAGAAGCCAAACAAGGTAAATCAATAATTTCAAAAAATGTTTAAAATGCATAAAACCAAACGAAACCCTAATATTCAGTAATATCAAATATAGCTAAGGACAAAACTACATGTGTTTTAGTTTTCACAGTGATTAGGCGTTGATTGAAGATGTGAATATTGTCATGGTTTAGATTTTGGCGCAAAGTTGTGATTTTTGGGGGTAGTTGAACTTGGCCAATTTTTCAAAATGTGTGTTCTAGAACTGCTATTATGGACAACTCCTCCCACAATATTAATGCTACATTTATTTTACTTTGCACACTGATTAGGCATGGATTTCATATGCATATTGTCATGGTTTAGATTTTTGCCCAAAATTGTGATTTTGAGGGGTAGTAGAACTTGGCCATTTTATTGAAATGTGTATTCTGGAACTGTTATCACAATATTAAAGACACAATTATATCAATGCTAAGAAATAATATTTCCATGTTTTATATCCAACTGCTAGGGTATCATATGATATTGCAAATTGACCTTCCGAGACAAGGATGTTTTTTGTGAATTATACTAGTAAATCTTAGTTTAAGACGAAAAATAAGCATCGTTTCTTTTTGTGCCTGGTTTTTTTCACTTTGTCAGTTATGGTGTACTTGCACATATGAGCATTTCTCATAAGAATGCACTATCAAATGAACATTTGTTTTTCTTGTTTTGTAAAAATAAAACTTTTCTTCTGGTCATCTTTATATATATTGACCACATCTCCCGATTTTACTTGCCAAGTTTTCTTACAATCAACTAAATGAGTGCCCTGTGATCGTTTATACGTTGTATTGTCTATTGGTTCTTATCTCGGGCAACGGATGACAGTGTTTGTAAGAGTACTTTGTGTTATGCATGTTGACGAGCCTGCATCCCTGACATAAAAGATACATGGATGTAGCATTTTTCAACATTTAGCAAGTGAATTCCCGGAGCTAGGGGATGTCTTGAACTTACTATGAGGTAAGAATGTGTGCTGTTTGTTGAAGGCCTCATGGTGACTTCAAGATGAAGAACAACAATGAAAGCGTAGTTCCATTTGCTTAATCTTACCACCTTTTCAAGGGGATTTTATCCAATGTACATTTACTCCATGTCCCTCTATTTGTACATTATTTGATAATCAGTTTTGAGCTAAATTTATTAATTGATTTGACACTAGAATGAGGGAAACAATTGTGATATTTTCCTTACGTTTTCTATAATTTGCATCTCTTTGAAATCAAAATCCTTAATATTTAGTACATGTATTTAGATGTAACAGTATACTGTTCTTGTAGCAGTTTCAATTACGACTAATATAGAATCGGTATCAAAGAAAATCCTAGATGATTGTGAAGATGTTAGTCACTTTAGTTCTTGAATGTCCTATTTATAACAACATCGGGCAGAATTTACCAAATTCTATATTTTTATGGAAATACCAATATAAATCTATTATCTGTGATATACTGATCTCACTATTGCATAAAATTCAGATATATTTACAGTAGTTCAAAGTTTTTATAATAGTCATAATTTTAGCCGAGGGCATTCACTAGCCCGGTAGTCAGTACTTCATCTGATTTTATTTGGAAACTTGCAATATCTTAATTTTGGTAAATTCTATTGCAACCTACGAAGTATCTCCCTCATACAAAGCTTTTTGGAAAAGCTCTGTCCTTAGCTGATTTTGGCTTTTTATTTAGATCATATTAGTTATTCGTTCTCTCTTGGTTTTTAGCATTTTTGATTTTATGGTCTTCCAAATGTATAGATTCAACCTGCATTGAAGAGACATAAGTTGTCGAAATGGCCGCATGCAGAATAAAAATTTACAGTAACTTGGGTATTTAGTTATTTGTTACCACACGGTCGATGCCTCTATCGGTTGCGTGACCAGTGGCGTGACCGGTGGACTGTTAATCCACTTAGATATTCACCTAATCAGTACCTCGTTGCTTACCCGAAAAGCCTGTTTTATAAAGAAACTTGCAATATCTAATTTTTTGTAAATTTTACTAAAACTAAGGAATACCTCCCTCATGAAAAGCTTTTTGGCTTTCCATTTAGATCAATAGGTACTTTTTTTCTCTGTCAGGCTTAAACATCTTTCAGTTTATGGTCTTCCAAATGTTTAGATTTCACCTGCACTGAAGATTACGTTATTCAAATAAGCCACTTTCTAAGCTCCTTACTACTTTATTGACCGCAGTCAGAGATGACTTGAAAAGTTACTGTGATAAAGTCTACTCCACGAGCGGCGTCAATCAGATGTGGATTCTAAAAAATCCAAAGATCGACTTGAACAGCTATCCTCTAGCAGTCTTACCCATTGCAACAGCATACAAACTTTTGATTTTTCTTCTTTTTATACTACCCTGCCACACAATAAATTGAAAACAATAATATCTGATTTGTTACATCAATGTTTCTGCACTAAAAACGGAGAACGCAGATACACTTACTTAGTAGTAGGGAAAGACAAAACATATTTTGTAAAGAACCACACTGAGTTAAACAAGAAGTACACGGACAATGACGTAATCAAGATGTGGGAATTTTTAATAGATAATATTTTTGTCGAATTTGAAGGTCGCGTTTTTCAACAGACAATCGGGATTCCCATGGGAACGAACTGCGCGCCGCTTTTAGCTGATCCCTTTCTTTTCTCGTATGAAGCCAAGTTTTTACAAGGGCTAACACAGAAAAAACGATATCATTTAGCCCAGTCCTTTAATTTTAGCTTCCGCTACATAAACGATGTACTTTCTCTTAATAATCCTAAATTCAAGGAATATTTACACCAGATTTATCCCAATGAGCTTGAAATTAAAGAGACTACTGATACGCCTACTTCAGTTTCGTACTTAGATCTGTTTTTATACATTGATGAAGAAGGGCGTTTGAAATCAAAGCTATATAACAAACGTGATGATTTCAACTTCCCAATTGTGTATTTTTCCTTTTCTGAGCAGCAATATACCTACATTTCACAGTTGATTCGTTACTGTCGTACATGTAGTTTATACAGTGATTTTTTGAATAGAGCAAAAACACTGTCCCAAAAGTTGCTTTGTCAGGGATTTGTCCAGCCTCTGTTATTTTCATCAGAAATTTTATGGCCGTCACCATGATATCATTGACAGATATGACGTGTCTGTGTCCCAAATGAAAACATTTTCAGATAGATTTGACGTCTTCACGGATTTGACATAGCCGGTTTTGACTCAACCCTGGATTGACTCACTGATAGTGTGACGGGTGCCGCTAGCGGAGCAGGGCATGCTTACCCTTCCGGAGCACCTGATGTCACTCCCGGTTTTCATGGGAGTTCACACTTTTAGTGCCTTAGTTTTTAAATGTCGTCTTTTTATTTCCGTGCATTGTAACTGTCTCACGTCCTTGTTTTGTCTTTGATTTTCTCTGTTGCCGTTTTCGCCATGTCTTTGGATTTCTATTTTTGTGGTCTTCACTTCCCTTGTTCTTTCGGTATTCTACTGCCGTTGTTCCAAATATAACTAAAATAATATAAATAACTGAATACTGAAGTTACTGTTAATTTTACTGTAAATTATTATTTAACTAAGTTTTCATTAATTTCAATATATAAGATGTGAATTTTATATATGTCTTTTTTTCTTTTTCGTTGATAAATTACTACACAACGGGTTAATTTGTAAATTGTATTAACATAACTGCTATGTTATATTTATTGCTTGATTATGTTGTAATTTGTAGGTAGGGGGCTTATATTAATGTAACAACTTTTGCTTTTGGGTAACAAAATAATTTTAATTCAATTTAATTCAAATTTATGTATGTAAAAGGAAATCCCTTGAATTAGTAAAGCACCGGGTATATGTTGAGGTGTACTTCGGTTTTTTGCCCATGATCCGGTTTCTGATGAGACAAAATTCTGTTCGCAATATAGCTGTACATAGAATTTGTGGAAACTCAAAAAGTTAAAGGCACTGGGAAAAATGTGAAAACAATATCAAAGGATTCTCAAAACATTTACTGATTTCTTTAAAAAAAAACAAAATCAAATATATCTGCCCAGTAATAAAACAGTATAATCAATGAAAGGATATGGAGTAAATGCACATGAGACAAAGTCTCTATAAACGCATGGTAAAATATAAACCATTTAAAAAGTTCAATGCTTTCTGTGGTTGTAATATGGGTCAAATACTTCTCCCAGTAAAGTTCCATATCCATCGTGATTAAAGTACCACAATTGAAGAATATTTGAGGTCTACACATTACTGAGTTGGGAATTCCGATACTAATATACATAATTCATTTTTGCACTGTATTGTGTAAAAAGTGGTAAAGATATCAAGTTATAGTATTGTGTTATCTTATTACAATAAAAAGTAGAACACCATTATATTATTGTTTTAGATGTGTCTACTTGGTATCGGTATGCTACGATTCTTCGTACTCAGTGAACTTAAACTGCATAATTGCAATAAAAATGTCCTTTTAATATATTTTATACAGCTCTGCAACATAACTTGCTAACTAATAAATGGCATTTTAAATTTTTCATTTTATTTGTTGTAACAAAAACAAGGATTTTTCTTATACTACTTACAAAAATCATATGATGATTTATTAAGGTACTGAATATCTTGCTTGACAACATTTTAGTAGGTTTTGGGACCATTAATTATCAACAGGTCATGGAATTATAATGGGTACAAATTATACTGCTCTCATTGCAACTTTACCAATGTAACTTCGTGAAATCACGGGGAAGTAACTTAACATATATATGGGTACAGGTGTGCGGCCAGTAAAATTTAAATCACCCTATTCATATATTTTGACAAGGTGAAAAGAGGAAACCCTTTCATATATTTTATGAAATTATGCAACCTATTCATATATTTTTGCTTAGTGTAAAGATCATATGGAAAATGTCATCATGCATATTTAAAAATTAATTTGCGGTAATATATTTGATGTTGACAATTGCAAACTTATGATATGTCCAAAGTAGAAATTCAGACCTATTGATATTTCCTTCCGATATTTCCATCGTCCGCCCGTCCGTCAACAATTTAAAAAAAAAACTCATCTAAAGCTGCGATCAACATCGTAACCAAACTTCGCCTGAATTATTACTAAGGCGTGTAGTTTCAATTCTGTGGGCGATTTTAGTCTGGTTGTCAGATAACTAAAAATTTGACATAGATGGTAAACTAACGTTTTTTAAGGAACCAAAAACCCGTAACAGATATCTAAAATCTTACAAGTGGTAAAAATTTGAAAAAAAATCCGAAATTTGTCTTAAAGTTATTTCCATAAACTTATTGCCATTTTTCAGTCAATTATTGAAAATTCTGTAATATTTGTCTTATACATTAAAAACGATAAAAGATACAGATTATATTATATAAATGTTAGGAATGTCAAGATCTACCTATCCTGCAATTTTCAAGAAAATTGTATTAACCATATAGGAGATACTTCTCTTTTTAGTTGCTTTTTTATATTTTTTAATTTTTTAGCTATATTTCCCAAATTATTTCAGATAGAGGTTAAGATTGAAAGCAAAGGTTTTCAGCTCATAAATAACTACAATTTCTACATACGGTATGTCTGACACAATCGCATCTCATCCAAGAGGGCCAACAACAGTTTATCATTGGAAAATGTTGCAAATTGCTTATTTTTTTTTAAACCATTTCATACATCAAGTTGATGTTAATTAGGCATAATATCATGATGATCATCAAATAAATCTTCCTGAGCTAGCCGGCAGTTTAGCTGCGAGCACTCCTTGACCCCTCTTTCTGAATTACGTTTTGTCTTATTCTTTCCTTTTCAAGTTTGTTGTCTTGGAGTAAGTGGTCTACCTGTATTCGGTTTTATTTGTATGTTTATTATACTATAAACGAAATAGAGAAAGGAGGTTTTGGGTACCCATAAACCGGTTTAATCCTACATCTAGTTGTTGCTAGTGCCATTACCAAGTCCGGCTATCCCGAGTCGCTGTTATCTATGTTTGTCTTTTGTCATTTTATTGTTGTTCTTGTGTAGTTCCCTGGTTGTTTGTGACATGTGATTGTAATGTTCGGCCATTGTAAGTGTTTCTTGTTATCTTTCCTTCATTAATGATTTGGTAATAACAAAATAGTCTCCACTGCAGATCTAATTTCAAATTTGACTATATTGGAATTTGTTGTTAACTGACCATTCTTCTAAAACCGTTTCATTCACTAGGTATGGTAATGGCCAACTATCAAATTTGTGTCTCGCCTGCGACAAATGACGAGAAGGTGAGACACAGTGACCATAGATTCTGTCGGCGTCGTCGGCGTCAACATTTGGTTAACCCAGATATTCAAACTTTTTATAACTTCAATAAATTTCCTGAAATGTTACTCAATATCAATGAAAATTTGACACAGTAATCAGTACAACCTCATTATTGAATCTCAAGTTTCTTGATAATTCACATTCTTCCGTATTTTGCCATTAGTTGGACTAATTTTTTTTTTTTTTTCGGTGATTTTTTTTCGATATTTTTTGTACCATATCTCAGCACCTACATGCCATAGAAATGGTAAGTTGTTACATATTAAATAGTGACCAAAATCCATACCAGATTTATTTCACCTCGACCTATATTTTTCGCATTAATGAATTTGGCTATTTTTTTTAACTTTTTGTCCATATATTGTTTTTTATTTTGTTTTTTTTTTCTTGTGCAGCTCCTGGGTACATTGTGGCATGTGACTATGGATTTCGGACATTGTAGGTGTTTCCTGTTTTCTTTTTATTCTATTTTCTTATGGTTTATACTTTGTCATAGAAATCAACAACAACATCATGGTGGGATAGAAAATAGTTACTTTTTACGTTCCCTGGACTGTTCACCTGGACTTTTAATGTATGCTATGTACCCCGTCTGAAGTCTGAATAACATATAACATTACAATACTAATGGAAAATATATTGGGCCTTTTACAATTTATTGCGAAAAAAAATATTACTTATTTTGCAGCGCAAAATACATGTATGTCAATACAATATTTAAAAATAAACAAACAGTTGTTTCACATGATGTGTTTTAGTGAAAAATACAACAAAATATTATAACGAAACATAAAATAAAATTAATTTTACATCAAACAAAAGAATGACAACGTTATCCCATATTCATATTTGTCCACAACTGGAGCAGATGTCATTGGATTATTTGTATCTATGGAAAAAACAAACCATAACATGTCACTGCCAAAAAGACAAGATATAAAAAATTTATAAAATCCAAATTTCAAATCCACAGCCATCAAAATTATGTCTTAACATCACTTCTGACACCTCGCGTTTGTGTACTGACACGATGATGGCATGCTATATTTTGTTATGGGTGACGTCACAAAAAGCAGGTGTGATGAATATTTAAATATTATCCATGAATGGTAAATCAATGATGCGTCGTATTTGTAAGCGTGTCAGCTCACTGAAGTGTTCGTGGATCGATACAACATCTCTTTAAAAGGTTATAGGTAACTTGTCGCGTGCCAAATTGTGACGTGTCACAAGGGTGTATTTATATCAGTAGAGAAATTGACATCTCGGTGACAGGATTCGGCCAGATGTTTTTGTGACAGGAAATTGACCGTTAGCTGTTGTCATTAGTGTACAATATAACGGTAAAGCACACACCCGATACACATTATTTTTAAATGTCAAACTAAAAATGGGTGTCTTACTATTGTAGATAGGCAGGTGCATTATAAGATGGCATTTTTATTAATACGAAGAAAAGAAATTATCTTTCACTGGACTGAGAAAATTGCAATTAAAAATTTAATGAATATAAAAGAGATAGGAACTGTTCTAGCTGCGATTTCAATCACAGATTATATCAAATATATGTCATTTTTACAATTTTTACAATATAGTAATACGTGTATTTAAAAGAGTAAACGTTTATATTAAAGAAATTTTGTTAAAGGGTTAAGAAAAATTAATGACTTAACATTTTCCCTTGCACAAATAAAAACATATAAATTAAAATTTGCGTTACATTACTTCACAAGTATTTCAGTTGGTAATAATCGAAATTGAGTCAAGATAAAATTGATTAACAAAATCAAAATTCAAGAGAAAAAATAGAGCAATAGTTGGTAAATTACTGTGTCCTTCCAATATAAACAAGGCCACACTTTTTTTATATAACATTTTGATATATAATTAAATCAAATGTCGTTAAATGTTGTGTAATATGGAACTCGGACACCTTTAACCCTATACTTTTGAAACTTCTCACGGTTGTTCTGATTACATTGAAGATGTACACCTCCCCTTTGAGTAGTTTTCAAATACAAATAACTAAATACCGAACTTACTGTGAATTTTAATTCTGCATATGCGCATTTCGACAACTTATGTCTCTTCAGTGCAGATAAAATCTAAATGTTTGGAAGACCATTAACTCAAATATGTTAAAAAACTGATAGAGAACAAATAACCAATATGATCTAAATGTAAAGCCAAAATCTGCTAAGGACAGAGCTTTGCATGAGGGAGATACTCCTTAGATTTCAACAAAATTTACAAAAATTTAGATATTGTAAGGATCGGCTTTCGGGTCGGCACCGAAGTACTGACTACTGGGCTACTACAAATGTTGAAATTATTCATTGTTGAATTTAGCCATTTTCCATTAAATTTTAACATTACAGTACGGAGTTTTGTAATCTCAAACTCTGACAGCTTATACCGGATACTTCTGGAACTTGTACAGTTGTTCTGGATACATTGAAGATGTACACCTCTCATTTCTGGCAGTTTTGAATAAAAATATGTCTGATTAATCCATTCTTAAAATTAGTCATTTTTTTCATCCCATTTTAGCATTATGTAATTGAGTTTGTATAATCTTAAACTCTGACACCTTACAGCTGGTTTCTGCAACTTTCCACGCGGTTGTGTTGGACACATTGAACCTCCCCTTTTGAGGACAATTGTCATGTTATTCTGTGTTCACTCTTAAAAGTATCTCAGTAATTAATTGCATTTGAAGAATGTTTTGATAATAAGCTAAATAAATACTTGTTTGAGTTTGCGAATTTATACATGACATTCTGTTAGATTATAAAAAGTTAAACATGACTGACGGTGACGCAGATCCAAACATGTAATTGCTCTTGTATTTAGTTTTCACTCTTAATTATTTCTTTTCAAATAATGAATTGCGAAAGATTCAAATATTTATTTGTTTGAAATATAACTTAACCTGAAATTTGCGTCGGAGGACATTCTAGCGAAATGGGTAGTCATTTTAGCGACAAAAATGTGTACATATTAGCGAAACTTTTAAAGGACATTTTAGCGACAATTACTACTGTCAATACCTCTCCTGTTCTGTATGTTTTGCATTTTGCCCTCTTTTGGTAGGTGGAAGAAAGATTTTGACCTGGATTATTTTCAATACGTTTATTTAAAATGATGATCAGTTTAAAATGAATCATAAGTTAAGCAGATTAATCAAATAAAAAAAATGCAATAAATCGAAAGCACAATGTTTGACAGCAAGGAGTTCTTACTCGGTATTTTGTCTGGTACTTGAAAATGTGATCTCTAACAAAATGTTTCTCATGCTTTCTGCATTAGGGTACCTTAAACAAGCTCTTTGGGAATTCCAATTGTCACTCTGTTTAAAAAAAAACACACACACAGACACATTAAATCGTCTACAAAAAAACTCTGTTTAGGGAAACACACATCAAATCATCTACGTTTAGGGAAACACACATTAAATCATCTACGAAACTGTTTCTAGCCTCATTATGATACATTTATCCTTGTATATAAATATAAAAAGTTAACATTTTTTATATAATTTCTACATATTCCAGTTTTTTTTTAATTCATAATCTATTACATTAAATTATGAATTGCTACATTGTCCATCAATATTTTACAGGTTACTTAATTTTAATTCGCTAAAATTTACACATTTCTTTCGCTAAAATGTCCATCACGATCAAATTCAATTTCGCTAAAATGTACTTTGCCCGACATTTGTACACTTATGATTAAAAACTAAGATTATCTTAATGGAAATTTAAACATGGTTGTCCATTATATTTAAAGTATGACTCAAATATGAGTACAGCCCTCATCATCTTTAATATCAATTTATTATTAGATATATGCCTCTTCTAGCGGACTTTTACAAACACCAGCGCAACCTTCTAGTACTGTGGTGTTGGCCTAGACTACGGTGTTCGCCTAAACTCGATATTTTTTTAACGTAACAATATAATTTTGGACATTTGATAAAACTAATTCTCTAATGATATGTCAAGTTTAAACCGTTTCTGACCCATTAGATGAATTTTCATATTCAATAGAAAAAAGAAGGGAAACGGGGAATGTGTCAAAGAGACTACGACCCAAAGGGGAGCAACAACAACCCAAAGCCACCATAAGATCTTCAATGAACGGTGTGAAAACCCCACACTCAATGGCAGGTCGGAGTCGGCCCCTGAATAAAGATTAATCAAGCATCATCCTAGACACCTAGACATAAAGTAAACGAACTAGAAAAAAGACAAGACACACAAAGGCTTAATAAATTTCCTGACTTAGGACAGGCGCAAACCTGATATTCAATGTATGTTGAATAAAGCCCCGTGTAATTTCCTGCCAAATCTATTCGAAATACGATTCTCGGAGTTTATCATTTATCATTAGAGAAAAAGATTACAACACTTTATCCCGATTATTACCATATTTTATCCACTCTCGATAGTTAAATTTTAAAACTTTAAAATGCTCGGCAAGCCTCTCACTTAAAATTTTAGTATTTAACTATCTCTAGTGGATAAAATATTGTAAAGAATGGGATCTTGTGGTGTAATCTATATCAATACCATCCTCATGCAAAACACTGTCTTTGAATCATCGGCAAACGAATACAGAAGCAAAGAGCGAGAAAGGGGCAAATCTAAAATAAAAAAAATAAAAAAGACAATTCATATTAAACACAGGTTACAAAGACAAAACAAATGAAAAAAACACACAAGAACGCCACAAAATTTAAGTACTAGCAATGTGAATGGCGAATGAAGGGATATGAAATAAATGCACATGAGACAAAGTCTCTACAAATACATGGTAAAAAATAAGCAAAGGAACAACGCTTTTATTGTTGTTCTTCATCTCGAAGTCACCATGAGGCCTTCAACAATGATCTTTGCTCATACCTCATAGTAAGTTCAAGACGGCCCCTAGCACCCGAAAAAAAATAGAGGCATCACCAGGAGCTCTGCAGGAGTAAGCATGATCTGCTCCACGTTGGCACAGATTGATTGAGTTTTGCGTTACTTTTATGCCCTTCAGCAAATGTTTTCTTCCACCTTTAAATATTTTTGATATCTTGTCCAAATTTTATCTGAACTGAAGAGATAACTATATATGCAGTTAGAGGACATAAATGTTCGAAATGCTCATCTGCAGAAATTAAGTTGTGGTATATAGATATTTAGTAACGTTATTATCTAAGGGTCACCACAAAGCAGATCAAAACCAAAAACATATTAAATATCTAATGTTTCACTATATTTATTATCAAATCGTACATTTTAATATGTAGTCAAAAATCATTGCTGTTTGTATGACCTTAAATGGCGATAAACAATGTTTATTTAAGTCTTCTTCATTCTACTTTGGAAGCAAAAGCACAGCTAACATTACAAAATTAATACTTAGTGAGTGAGCTAGTGCGGGTTCAAAAGGATTGGATAATTCATGTCTTTTTTTAAGATACAATAGTTTAATTATTTTAAGGACGTTGAATAAATCAAACATTCCGCATCTCTTAAGGGACTTTTTACCATGATAGACTGATTATACAGTAATTTTGTTTATAAAGCTATTGTCTTGTCTCCTGTATATTTAACCATACATATCATTTGGTTAAATACATTTGTACTCATGACAAAAATTAAGTATAGTATGATTGTTTCAAGGAAGTTGCATAAATCAAACAGTTCACATCTCTTCTGAATGTCGTGTTTTTATTATTTCTTTTCTATGGTGAATAAAAGGATATGGAGTAAATGCACGTGAGACAAAGTCTCTACAAATACATGTTAAAAAACAAGCAAAGGAACAACGCTTTTATTGTTGTTCTTCATCTTGAAGTCACCATGAGGCCTTCAACAATGAGCTTTGCTCATTTTCTAGCCTTGTGACCGTCTTGTGCCCTTGTTTTGTCTTTGCTTTTATGTCTATTCTCGTATTTGCCATGTCTGTGGACTTTGATTTTTCTAGTGATCATGATTTTTCTAGTGATCACATCCCCTGATTTCGACTAAACATTAATTTCATTTATGAAATTTGCAATATCTAAATTTATGAAATTTTCAATATCTAAATTCATGAAATTTGCAATATCTAAATTTTACAAAATTTTGTTTAAAACTAAGGAGTGTCTCCCATAGCTCTGTCCTTAGCTGAATTTTGGCTTTTCTGTTTATTTGTGCTCTATCAGCTGTTACACGTTTTTCGGTTACTGGACTTCCAAATGATTTGGTTTCATCTGCACTGATGAGAAATAAGTTGTCGAAATGCGCATTTGCAGAAAATGAATTAACAGTAATTTCGGCATTTTGTTATTTATGAAGTTATTTTCTTGTCTTCGATATATTTAGCAATTAAATGCATTTGTACCTATAAAAAATTTAATGTTATATTAAAACAAACAGCATAATCGATATACGATTACCGATTGAGGCTCTTTATTATAATGCTCTCTGTCGATATTAAAATATGTTTCCTCTTCAAAATTACTCAGGAATATGTAAATAAAAATACAAAGCGACAATTAAATATAGGACAATTGCAATATTTATTTGTGACCGGAAAGCCGATTCTGTTTGGAAACTAACAATATCTAATTTTTTGTAAATTTTGATGAAAACTAAGGAGTATCTCCCTCATGCGAAGCGAGTTTATGGTCTTCCAATTTTTAGATTTTATATGTACTAAACAGACAGAAGTTGTCGAAATGCGCATATACAGAATTAAAATTCACAATGACTTCGGTATTTAGTTATCTGTTACCACTGGGTCGATGCAACTGCTGGTGGACTTTTAATCCCCGGGGGTATTCACCAGCCCAGTAGCCAGTACCTTGGTGCTGACCGGAAAGCCGATTCTGTTTGGAAATAAACAATATCTAAATTTTTGTAAATTTTGATGAAAACTAAGGAGTATCTCCCTCATGCAAAGCTCTGTCCTTAGCTGATTTTTGTTTTACAATGGCTATTTGTTCTCTGTCAGTTTTTAAACATATTGAGTTTATGATCTTCTAAACGTTTAGATTTTATCCGCACTGAAGAGACATAAGTTGTCGAAATGCGCATATGCAGAATTAAAATTCACAGTAACTTCGGTATATTTAGTTATTTATTTACAAAGAAAATTATGATCATGAATGATTTAATATACACAGAAGAAGCACTGATACAAATAATATATCATTCTATCACTCACTGACTTTTTAGTTTTAGTTTTTCAAATTATAAAGTTGATGTCATGGAAACATAATACCAACTTTTAACATACCAAATATGTTTTGGAAGTACTACCGGAAAATTGTCAACCGCAATGTTCCTGACTTGGCATAGGCGCTTGGAAACTTCGCAAATTGTATTAACTTGTAACATCTAAAAAGATTAGAACGTTCTGTTGTTTTTAAAATAAAATGTAACGACAATTCAAACACTATCTGTAGAGATTTGAATGGCATAAAATACAATTGTTTCTTGAAAAAAACGAAATGCAAAACAAAAAGGTTTACAAATTCAAACAAATTTACAAGCATACATACAAACAAAAATGAATATACGAGAAAATCTCGAGAGTCTTAAATCCTGAAATGCAAAGAGTAAGTAAGCATCATGCTGAAAAATAAACAAGAAAATACCAAAGTAACAGTAAATAAAGGTTCTAGAAAATCACAACTCAAAAAATTATTTTGATTAACAAATTCACGAAATGGTCTAGAATTATGCAAATAACTCATCCTTGACTTGAATGATTTTTGTTTTGTTTTTGTTTTTTGTTTTTGGGGTTTTTTTTTGTTATTTGTTTGTTTGTTTGTTTGTTTGTTTTTGTTTTTTTTTGTTATGTTTGTTTGTTTGTTTGGTTTTTTTTTAGGTTTATTTAGTTGGTTGTTATTTTGTGTGTGTGTGTGTGTGTGTGTGTGTTTTTTGTTTTTTTTTGTTTTGTTTTTTGGTAGTTGTTATAGTAAAGAGTGTAATTGTGATTCTGGAGTTATTTGAATTCTCTTTACAGTAGCTCATTTGTTACTTTTTTAATCATCAAATGTGTGTGCAAAAGGAGTACAGTTACATATTCTTGTATCATTACCTTTCATGTCTATATCTTATTTTATCGTGCGATAAAATATAACCATTGACACTAATTGTTCTAATGGTTGTCCTATTTATTAGCTATAATAACAATTACGTCTTTTCAAGTGCATGTTTCTTTTTTATGTATATATTTCATTTGAAGTCTAATTTTCCTTCATCAGAGACTAAAGTGTTGCAATTTACGCCAATAACAATACATTTAAAACTCTATAATAGTAAATCGTTTTGAATTCATTAACATGCTTGTTCTATATATATAGTTTTAGTTCATATATGTCTTCCGTATTTTTAAATAAATTAAAACATTTTGATTGGGTCTATATTGTAGAGACCTACGTTGTCGGACTGGCCAGCTATAGAAACTAAATTTATAGTACTTTGATGATCAGAATTCTGAAGGGAAATATAATGTTAATTTAGATTACATGTATTTTTTAAAATAAATATGTTGGGACTTTCCTAAAGGTAAAAGCATCAATTATGAAAAAAATATATAAAATGTAATACAAAAGTTGTTATTATGGTTATTGTTCTGATAGTTTTGTACGAATTTTGTACGAGTTTTGTACGAATCCTTCAAAAATTGTCTTTTTTCACAATGGTTGTCTATATATATTTTCAAATTATTTAAAGTGACTGCTTTTATAATACGAAAGAAAGATTAAATGTTTTCTTTTTCTCCCTAATATAGATGCGACATGCTCAAATGATTTGTTTGTAAATAATAAAACTGTGATAACAGTACTTTAATTTGATTTGACAATACCCTGAAGATAGTGTTAACAAATTGTAAAGATATAACGGTAAATGATCTGTTGATACACGCGTTCTCAAAGTGTCAATCGATACTCAATGATTATTAATTCAGACAAGCAGGTGTGTTTTGAAGGTTGACATTTTTAGAGTTATAATGAATATTTTAGTAAAAGTTGATAAATTTTATGTCAAACAAATAGTTACAAAAGTATATATATATTCATCTATTTTCTTTTATTTTATATTTTCTTCAACTATTATTATTGATTTTTTTTTGTTAATGTGTTTCATTTTGTATTAATTATCTAATTTTGTACGTTATTGATCGAAAATTCTGTAATCTATTTAATTGTGATAATTATTAACTATTTAATTAAGCTTTTTATTTTGTGTCTACTAATATTTTATTACTTAGCATTTAAATGCATGTTTGGAATTTTATTGCTAATGAGTTTTATTTTAAATATTGAAATTTATGTTAGTAAAGGAGTTCCAGGGTATTTATTTTTAAGTTCAAACTTTTTTAATATAATAAAGACTAAAAACTAAGAAGGCACCAATATCACCGTATCATGACATGGGAACGACACCGGACATCGGTACCACCGAAGCGAACTATTGATATTACTGTAGCATAAGTGAACGTGAAAAATTGCATTATTATTTTATTTCTTCTTAATATTTCTGACCAGAAATGTGTGTGATTATTAAATTTGCAGGAAAAACAAGACGGAAAAATACTTTCCTGTGATAACACTAATCTTTGCAATATATTTTAATACTTCCAATTAGCAGATGTTAGTTTTGTTTACAAAGAAGTATAGTAAACTTTAGTAAAGTAAAGTAAAGAAATATATTTTCAGGAAACTTCACGTGAGCTCCGAAAGGCGTGAAAGCGGGTGAACGGACAGGGTTTGTGTCTCCGTCTATTCATGGGTGATTGGAAGTGTAAGATAAAAATCATTTATTGTGTTATTACACTTGTAGACAAAATATAAAGATCGTGATTAATCGAGATTATTATCTTTTTAAATTTGTAAGTTTTTTGGGGGTAAATTGAATTGTAAATATGCAATAAAATTATTTATTTCGTTATTTTACAGTCATTTTCAAAACTAAGATGCATCTCCCTCTCGCATGGCTCTGTCCTTAGCTTATTTCGTCTTTACTATCTATAATCTATTGGTAATTTGTTCTCTGACAGATTTTACACGTATTTCGGTATATGGATTTCTAAATGTTTTGATTTGATATGCACTGAAGATACATAAGTTGTCGAAATGTAAAACTGAGGAGTATCTCCCTCTCACATAGCTGTGTCCTTAGCTGGTTTCGGCTTTACTATTTATACTCTATTGGTAATTTGTTCTCTATCAGATTTTACACATATTTTGGCATATTGATTTCCAAATGTTTTGATTTGGTCTGTATCGAAGAGACAAAAGTTGTCAAAATGCGCTTATGCAGATATTTTACGAAGGGTTATGGAGTAAATGGACGTGAGACCACAACACATATGTTAACTCCAACTGCAATAATTTTAATGAGCTGTATGGCCATTTCGGAAATTTATTCCTCATCAGCAGCACTACAACCCAGACAAAGGAAATCTATTATTTCAAAAAAATGTTTAAAATGCATAAAACCAAAACGAAATCCGAATAATCAGTAATATCAAATATAGCTAAGGACAAAACTACGATGGAGGGAGTTCATCCTTTGGGTTTAGAATTTACATCAATTTAGATAGAATAAAGTGAACACATGAGATATTATCTCATGTAAAGGTACACCATATCTAAGAAAAAATAAAGAGCATACATCTCTACCACGTGGAATTGTTTTACCAACCCCACACTGCAATAAAAGACAAACTCCTGTATTAAATATTTTACGAAGGGATATGGAGTAAATGAACATGAGACCATAACACATATGTTAACTCTAAATCTAAATTCACAGTAACTTCGGTATTTTGTTGTTTTTCTCCAGATACATAAATACCATATGTCTTTGCTTTCACCAAGTCCTTCAATTACTACTATGTTTTTGTAACTTTTGTATGTGTTACAAATAAGAAAAAATGAGAATTATTAAAATTATATCAAAATTACAAAGTTAGTATATTTGGTTCTACTAAGTTTTCTTTCGCTTCATCATTATTGTTCCCCCACATAAATCATTTATTATTCACTTTCTTATTAATTTTATAAACATCATTGTCGATAGTAAAATTCAAATGTTCGTGTATAAAGTTAAAAATATATAAACGTCACATGTGAAAAAGTTTTCAAGATATAGATTTTGCTTTTCCCGTTCAACTCATTAAGCAAAAATTCTAAGTTTTTTAACCTCCATTTACTTGCAAACTTTTCTGACTTTTTACATGTAACTGAAGCATCAGTTGATTTTATCTAATTTATATATTTTGACAATTAAGAAAATTGAAATGATTGTTGATTTTGGATGGAGCTCGTTAATATTAAAAATAATTTATTTGGATTCAACAGCAAAAGGACCGGCGTTTAGATGTGAGAGACCTATACATTTGAACAGAAAATAAAAATGTGATGTTTGATGTTTCTACTAAAACATTAATAAGTAGAAATAGAGAAAGTTATAATTGCTCGATACATCAAACAACTTAATACCGAACTGACTGTAAATTTAGTTTCTGAATATGGCCATTTCGACAACTCATGTCTCTTCAGTGCAGATAAAATCTAAACATTTTGGGAGACCATAAACTCAAAGATTTCATTATAACTGATAGAGAACACTAACATGTTATAAATGGGAAGCCAAAATAAGCTAAAGACAGAGTTTTGCATTAGAGAGATAGTCATTATTTTTCAACAATTTTTTTTAATCTAGATATTGCAACTTTCCAGTATAACCGGCTACCGTGTCAGCACCAAAGTGCTGAAAGGTTTCACAGAAAGACAAAAGAAACAAATGTGTCAACCTTGTCAGTGAACAAATAAAGGGATATGAGTAAATGTACATAGGACAAAATCCCTGTAAATACATGCTAAAATTAAGCAAATGGAACAACGCTGTTATCTTGAAGTCACCATGAGTCCTTCAATAAAGAGCAAACCCTCCTACCTCATAGTAAGTTCAAGACGGCCCCTAGCACTGGTTCGAACGGAATTTACTATTTGCAATGTCTAATTAAATGCCGAACCTACTGCAATTACAGTTGCTGCATATGGTCATATGAAGGAATTATTCAATCAAATTTTAATGTTATATTATGAATCTACAAATATCAGAATAGTAATCAGTTATCATGTTTATCAAATGCCTTCTTTTAGATTAAGTAATTCACTTAATTCAAGTTGTTTTAGAAATTCTAATTGCAATAATTGCGCGTAATTATTTTTTAATGCTGCAAAAAAACCCAAAACAAACAAAATAAATAATCTTATACACAAATACTTGTATAAAAGTAAGTTTATAAATGAATGAGTAAATTCTTTTAAATAGGTATGCTTACTTATACAAAATACACTGCCCTTTTTGACTTGTGTTACATATGTCATGTGGATTAATAAAAAGATAACTGTATGAATGGTTTATAAGACATTGTAATGTTTAGCATGGCAAAATTTTATCAATAGTATTTTTGTTTTATTTGCAAACAAGCCAAAAAACGGTTAGACCTCACAAAATGCTACAAAAGTAACCTATCGAGCAAAATTCACATTTGAGAGACAACGCAGGAAAAGACGTCTTCAGACAGTAGTGTTATATTAATATATAAACTAAAATTTGACATCTTTTTAAAAAAGTTTTTAGAACATGATTAAAGAATAATTGATGCATGTTATTTACTAAATATGTACTAATATCATAACAATTCTACTTTTATTCCATTTTATAGAAAACAGTTCAAATACTATGTACATGACAACAATGCAAAGATATATTCGGTAATTTTGTTCTTACCCCCATTCAAAAAGATTCAAAGCATGTACCTGCAGCTCATCTGCAATGTCAATAGTTTGAAATAACATTTATTATAGTATTGATTATTATTTTATTTTTAATGTATTGATATATTTCATAGTTTCACACGGGACTTACCAATGTCAGAGTCATATGCAACCCACTACATAAGTAATTGTAATATTTAAGGGGTTCTTATGGTTATCATTATTCTGTTAGCTCATTTGTTCTTCAATTTTATAGGACATAAATTATCTGAATTTTATTTTTTAATTTGAACACCTCGGAAATAAAACACTTACCAATGTTTTATTATTTATATACAACTTGAACATAACCTTTATAACCCCCTGGTAACATTTTTTCGATAATCTGAAATATTTAGTGAAGTTAGTTTCCCACGACCCGCGCGTGTAAGCCGTACGTTTCTCATCCATATCACCTGCTAGGCCCGTATTATGAATATATAACGGTTCATACACAACGTGTTTTTTGTTTTGATTTTCGAAATTTACCGTTATATATTTTGTGGCAATATTTAAATTGTAAAGAAAAGGGGTAATGCATATTTGATTAGATTGTCACCTTCTGTACAATTTTGATCAATAAACTTGACGTGTGGCACTAATCACACTTCTATTGGCAATCGCATTAACGGTGTCAAAGCACATGTCATCTTGTTTATGTTCATATTATGCTTATTACCGGGCCGCACATCTGACGAATGTTTGACAGACGCCAACCAATAGAAACGCGTGTGAGCTACACACAAGGTAAATCTACGCATGTCCTGCTACTGTTTATCTGTCAATCAATACGGTCTAACAAATGATGGGAGGTGTGTAAATAAGCTATGGACAATCTTTTAATGGGAAATAGCGTGGGAAACACGAGATCAGTTGTGTCCGACCATCGTTCAGGAAGGATCTACATCCGTTCGCACGTACATTTTTTACAAAGTTTATTTTGAATTGTTCTAACAATGAAAAGGAGTTTAAGTGACAGTGAAAGTGACGATTATGATGAAAGTATCAAAGCAAGGTAAGTTGTGTATTGCAGTAATATAGATTAACTTAATTGATACACGTGACTGCGTAAGGTCGACATGGGCCCTGCGATAAGTAATTATCATTGACAACTGCCATGGCATATTGCTACTTATATGCTAATTTCCTACTTCAAACAATTAAGTGCATTAGATACTTTGTTCTTATCTAATTACAATGTAATGCTTAGTTAAACGATGGATGTATTGGGAAATTAAGAAAATTGACAGGTCATGATCTGTATAGTCAATAGATTTATCAAAATATGATTTTATCTCGTACAGATTTAATTGTATTGTTTTTCATATTAAAGGAAACAAAGTAAGGATTATTTGATATTTGTGAGATAATCTTAAACTTCGCTGTAGATGTATTTTAATTTGAGATTTTCCCATATGATTTTAAAAATATATTTCTTCTAATTTGGTGTCACACTGACGAAGCATTTATCCATTATAAAAATAAACAATTGGAGTTTAATTAAAGGTAAATTAAGAACCATGAGAATAAATTGATAAGAGAAAAATATGTTTGCGGTGAAATACAAAAATGCATAAATCAGCTTGAGTTGAATTGTAACAAATATATATATATTCTGTGTGCTATTTAGAACAGATGCTAAAACTCTTGTAACAAAACATGTGCGGTCAATACATTTTACTTTTATTAACAAATAAACTTAGCGTTTACAAAGATATTTCACTTTTACGTATTGATTTTGAGTGTTTAAATGTATAATTTGAAATAATCCTGAATTTATTCGTTCAATCAATTTCAACGGTTGAAAGATGATAGCAATTTAAACAGAATGACAATAAATACTGTCCTTTTCCAAATTCAATCGGTATTTCAATTTATCCAGATTATAGAGAAAACATGTAATTTATTTGACTGTGTCTTCAAATGTAAGGCAAGGTTCCCACGGTCATTAGATAATGAAAAACATTGACTATTTTTCGTGAGACGAATATACAGATGTTCCTTTACACTGCACTGAAGATTTTTGCATACTTTCACACGGTAACGCAAGAATCGTGACTTTGTTTTTACCAAATTACTTTTATCTGTTCTTAACATACAAAATCAAATTGGCTATGAAATATCATTAATTGTAATTAAAATAACTGAAGGGTACAACGCTCAACTTTTCCATTCGTCAAGTAGTGTATCATTGTAAATCCCGTTTCTCATTTTAACCGTGTTATACATGTAATTTTATAAAATGAATTTCCATAGTGTATTCATGTATTGATACGCGTTGGGTAATTTTCCCAATACAAAATACAATAATATCTGTTTTCTATATATTTTGTTTTCTTTCAACAGTTCCCCATCACAAAGCTGTCAAATAACCGATCGAAAGAAAAGACGTGGGGTGAGTATATTTTTAAATAGAATAATTTTTGTATTTGTTAATTTATTATAATTTTATAATTATAATTTAAAAAATTTACTTAATATTTGCATATTTACGTTGGAGATCTGTCTTGGTTCCACTGTCCTATAAACCAAAACTTAGGACTTTGCATGAAGAGTGTTCCTTGTTCGACATCGGATTGTTTTCGGAAAAATCGTTAATTCTCTTTGATTATGATTTCAGACATGGCAATTTTGAGGATAAAACTCACTTATTACATATGTAGCTTTTTTGCATTAGAATTATAGTAAAATTGACTGTAGGTTGAAAATCTCATGTGCATATAAATTAGATCTTTTACGTAAAAAAGACCTCACCTTTACTTAAACAAAAGATATGTTTGTTTGACAATATTCTAAAATATTGTATGTTGAAATGATAAGGAAAAGCCTTGACATAGTCATTTTCAGATATGCAAAATATTTTTTTTTGCAGGTTATCGAAAAACGGCGACGAGATAGAATCAATAATAGTTTATCAGAGCTCAGAAGATTGGTACCATCTGCCTTTGAAAAACAGGTATGTACATCATTAAACATCCCATATAGACTGAATAATTTGAAGAAAAAAAAAACCACAAAGGCAAAAACATGAAAAGTGGAAAGCTATTTACATAAAGGGTTTCATTAAATATTGTAGCATTATCGAACGTTAAAATACGAGAAAAGAAGGAAAAAACAGCAGAAAAATCATGACTATCGCATGGTGCATGCTGAAAACAATAGATGTGCTTCTTTTGTGTCTTGGCTTTCACCTCGGAAACCGATGATACTTAATTTAAAGCATACTTTGCTCTTCCGATGTAGATCCATGATAGTGTATCTAATACGCATGATAAACATTAAGAGCATAGTTGAGTTACATATTCATAAAGAAATATACATTGGACAAAATACTTACAAATACATAGTAAGATTAAGCAAATTGAACAAAGCTTTTATTGTTGTTCTTCATCATGAATTCACCACGGGGCATTCAACATTTAGCAAACACTCATACCTAATACTTAGGTTCAAGACTAGCACCAGTTACTGGTTATCGAGCATACAACATTTTGGACGTGGGCGCGGGATTACAATAAAAAACTTTTGGCAATGTAGTGTTTCCTACAGAAATTTTCAAAGGGCAGGGAAAGTCTTGCCTTTAAGTCGGGGCAGAGGGGGAATTGATAAAAATGTGTAAAAATTGAATAGAAACATAATGTTAAAACCCAATGGACAGAAGGGGAATGCAAAAGAGGGCAGAGCCGAACACCCTTCTAAACCAAGCTAGGGGAATCACTACAATATACTCTTACAAACAGTGCAGCTTTCTGCAAACCTGTTATTTACATGCAGTTTATTTAGCCGAACCTTGTAAAATGTTCATTTATTTTAATTTGCAGGGTTCTGCAAAGCTGGAAAAGGCAGAAATTTTACAAATGACAGTTGACCACTTGAAAATGCTTCATCAAAAAGGTAGGTGTTTTTTTTAAGAATAAATGATTTGGGTAAGTAGATATAGGAGAGTGACAAGATTAATTAAAAAACAGGAGGAAAAAACAACCATCTTGCAATTTCGCTAAAGATCAAAGAAAAGAAAGGTAGTCAGATTTTTGCTGTGTTAATAGACGTACTCTCAACATTTGATAATAAACGAGTTAATCTATAAATATGTGACCAAATAGTAAGGGTACAAAACGCCTTACATCGAGAAGTGACTTTCTTATAATACGAAAATACAATACATATTCATCTTAAACAAACAATAAAAATGGCACGAAATAGCAAAGTACCAAAACTGCATCACAAATTATGTCTTTTTAATTCTGATGACATAAAACATAACTTGACAATAAAATTGAAAGAAATAAAAAGCAAAGTCGTTCAGAATATTCTATCATTACAAAAATTTGTGAATCTTATAATATAATGTGCATTTTCTTTGAAAAAAAAACTATGTTTTCTTGACAATCGTTTGCCTCTTTAGCTTATTTGTCCTCTGCAATCTTAAACAATTATTTCATTTATGATTTTCACTATACTTTGGTTTAATCAATATGGAAGTTTTTAAAAACGACCAAATGCAGAACTTTGATTAACTCCAGTATCTGTTTATTGTTTTACGCCGACATGCTATTTTACTGTCTATTGTTATCCTTTCTTTTTAATTCTAAGCACATAATGTTCCTTCATATTGGATCTAAGTCATTTCATCTTTCAAAATGATAATGAATACGAACTTGTCTTCACTTCGCTGTATCTTAACCAGAATTTTTTATATATTATTTTTGCAATTTTGTTTTTAGGATTGAACAGCTATAACTATCCAGATCCTCACTCATTTGCTACGGACTATAGATCAGTTGGATTTCGTGAATGTGCTTCTGAAGTTGCAAGATATCTAGTTGCAGTTGAGGGAATGGATCTGCAAGATCCACTACGTATGCGTTTACTTGGACATTTACAATGCTACTCCGCCCAAAGAGAAATTGTCTCCAAATCAACATTCCAGAATTCATGGAATCCAGTCTCACCGCATCACACAATTAACTCTCAGTACAGTAGTAGTAGTGTTTCAGCAATGGGATCAATGGTTTCCACGCAACAGAATAGTCAGTCCGAGTTGGCTATGACACCACAAACATCACATCATGGACTTTCTAATAGTGCCTTCACAGATTCTAGACTTTCACATACTGATATACAGTCATCGTCCATTCAAGGAAACATGCGATTGACCGGAAGCGGAAATATCCCATCTCACCATCAAATGTCTTCCATGAATTCATCCAATCAACAAGCCAGTTCATCGCTCATTCCATCCATTCCACAATTACATAGACAACTCCCCATGTCATTTAACATGAATCCTATGCAATCAATGATGTCACAAAATGGGTCAAATGGATATGACGCTAACTCATCTAAACCTTACAGACCATGGGGCAGTGAACTTGCATACTGATGAAAAAAGATGTATTTAACTTAACAAATGTTTTACCTGTGAATGAAAATTAAACAAACATAAACATATCATTTAAGATGTCGATATTGAAAAGCTGTTAATGTTAACGTACTAAATGCATTGTCTATCAAAAATTATTCTGAACATGAAAATGTTCATTTAAATTGAATGACTTATTCTTTTTTTTAATAGTAAACTTAAATATCTGGTAAAGTCATTAAAATTAAGATTCCAAATTACATGAGGTGCAAATATTAAGTGGTCATGTTTAATTCAATTGTTATTTTTTGTTGAAATGTTTGAATGACCATTTTTAAGGGCAGCTCAACTATTAAGAATCAAAAGTGCCATTTTCGGGATATATGCAATATATATTTTTTTTCTACAACGAAGATTTTACTTTTATGATTTGTATATTATGGTTTGTGGTTTTTACAAGATGTTTTATGTAAATATTATGCTAATGAAGTGCTATGCAAAACATTGTTTACATTATGACATTTTTTTTAACAAAATCTATGCATTTGATGTTGTGCTTTATAGTTTTAGATAATGTGAAATTTTGCTATTGCTAATAGTATGTTATATCTTAATCAACGAACCAGACACGATTGTAAACGCATCTTTGCTAGCCAAGGCCTATGATTTGCTTGTATCGTAACCCTTGTCTAACGAAGATGATGTAAACGGGCTTGTATGCATAAACCATGTATACATTGCCTTATGCTCAAATATTTTTACCTTGCTTGTCAAGCATTTTTTGTCAAGTATTGTTTATTAAAAATAATGTATTGTGTTGGGATACTTACAAAAACTGGGTTGTTTTTGGGAAAGTCTCGGTTATTTTCAGACTCGCTCTCACTATAACCTGCCTTAGACTTCCACGCCATTACTTTTGAGCCGATTAAAGTTTCTTTAGCCTAGTTTTATTTTATTTGTGTTTAAATTTCATTTAGTTTTGTTTGTTTTATTTATTATGTTACGTTTACATTTGGTTTACATGATTTGTTTTTATTTTGTTTTTTTTATATTTTTAGTTTCAGTATTACTTGGAAAGATGTGTCCCCGTTCTCAGTTTCAAAATAATGATGCATTGCAAAAATTTATTGTAATTGACCACAATCATGTACACTTTTTGTTTTTTTTTTTCTATCATACCGTTTATCATTCAAATATTAAAGCTTAAGTATGTCTAAAAATTAATCACAATACTCATAATTAGTAGCTACAGTTTTGAAATTTCATTCGCTGATTTTGGCTTTTCTATTTAGATCCTATTGGTAACTTGTTCTTTATCAGATTGAAATGCGCATATGTGTTAGAGTGATGGGGACACATTTTTACATTTATAATTCTACGTACAAAGGGAGATAACCCAGATGACACTTTACAGTTTTGTTAATGCTTGTTTTGCTTTAATTTCTTTAACATCGAAGGGTGCAAAATAAAATTGTTTTAAACCGATATTGTTTTCTTTTTTTCATTTTGACCATGTTCAGTTAGCAAAGGAGGAGGTAACTTGTCCAATTCCAAATACGTCAGCAAATGAATACCCAAGCAAAAAGGAAAGCGGAAATTCAAGAATCCAAAATCATTTACTATCATTATGGAAAAAAATCCTCGATTCTCACACAATCTTTTAAACTAAGCACCGGCTAATTTTATTTATTATCTATTTTAGTGAAAATGTATATTTACGAAAGGATATGGAGTAAATGAACATGAGACCATAACATATATGTTAACTCCAACTACAATAAATTTTAATGAGCCGTATGGCCGTTTTAGAAATTAATTCCTCATCAGCAGCAAAAGACTTTAAACATAGGAAATCCACAATTTCAAACAATGTTTAAAATGAATAAAACCGAAAAAATCCGAATAATTAGTTATATCAAATATAGCTAAGGACAAAACTACGATGGGGCCTTACGTTTTAGAATTAACATAGATTTGGATATTAGTTATAAACAAAGTGTACAAATGAGGTATAATCTCATGTACAACTACACCATATCTAAAAAAAATAGAGAGCAAACGCACAATAAACAGGGACGTTTCAACACAAAATTTAATGTCACTTCATAAAGAGAACAAAAAAATTCAAAAACAATTTCAGGGGATAAAAAAAATCTTGGATTAAGGGAGTTAGAATCTAGGATTTTTTTCTCATTTTGAAAAATCAGAACATTTGTAACTTTCAAAATCATGAAATTCTCAGAATTTACCACACCAAGATATATATTCACTGGGACACTACAAACGAACTAGCAGCAAAATCAATTGTTGGAGCGGGGTTTCACCTCGCTGGAAAGATAATAAAACATTCTTTGACACAAACTCCAACAATATGAAGACAATTGTAAAATACCCCGTGGCAGTAGAATGCCAGAGGAACGAAAGCACAAGATTACATAAATCAAAGTCCATAGGCAAGGCAAAATTAAGCAAAAACACCATGAGACGGAGGACAAAAGACACTACACACCAAAGAAATCACACAATCACTACAAATACAACACTAAAAACTAAACAGTGTGAACTCTAAAAAAACAGAGATACATCAGGTGCTCCGGAAGGGAAAGCTTGTTCTGCCCTGCATACACCACCCGTCACACAGTCTGTTGGGAATGTATTGTTTGAAAGATATGTTTGGTAGCTGATTGCATGTCATTTTCTAAGAAGAAATTATCTGACTGCCAAAATGAACCTCGGGGATGAAATTGCTTTACGAATGGCGATATTTTGGAGTTTTGTAATGTTATAAGAGGTTTTATGTGAAAATAAAAATAGAAAATAACGCCTAAAGAAGCATGCTTCAAGAATAAAGTTGTTTGTCAGACTTAATAAGTTGCGGTTTGCTAAGTTTTTTGTATTTCCTAACAAGCAAAGTTATAAACAAATTATAGATACATTGACTTATTTAGGGAATTTGGTTCTACAAACAGGGCTCTTATACAACAGGGCATTTCACATCCACTTCTATGGAAATATCATTTATACAAAGCGCATAAATTCAAAAATTGCCCTTCCAAACTTATTAATCCGTTGAACAAACTTATTCATAAAAGATATAAATACAGCATTGTTGTTAATTAATTTATCTTTTTTTTTTTTGGCAAAGATATTTATCAGTTCTTTTTTAAACCGTAAATAAATTAAAACAGTTTTTCATACTGGCAGTATTTGGCATTGCACAATATTCCTTTCTTTCATAATTGACGATTCTATTTAAAAGTATTTTAATTGAAGTTTCATATGTAAGAAGGTTTGATATCATAGTCAGCGGAAAGTTAAATTTTAGTTTCTTGATATTCGGGTTATTGAATGTGTTTTTTCCATTGATTTATTCACTTTTTTGGGGGCCATTTAGGGATTGCTATATGGTGTGAGGTACCTCACTGATGAAGACCGTACGGTGACCCACAGCTAGATGCTTTGTTTTTGGTCGATTTAACCCGGAGATTGGATTTTGTCTTCTTGACATTTACCCCATTTCCTTTCTTTTTCATATGTAAACAAAAAAGGAGGTCACATGGTCAGATATTACAGTAATTTTTTTATATAATAACAAATATCCATTTTCTAGCAATGAGATGATGCCATTTTTACGTTTTCCATACTGCACATACATGTAGTTTAATGTTGAACATGATATAAATGTTTGAATTTTTCTGCACTAGAGAGACGTTAGTTATCGCATATGCAGAAACTAAATTAACAGTAACTTAATGGTAAAATGAACGTTTTCATTCCATGCCAGTTGGACAATTATAGTTCCACACATATGGTAATATCGAGTATCCGAAATATTGCCAGTGGATAACAGAACTGACACATACTAAATATGACGTCATCATAAAGATGGGATAACAGTAAAAACCTACAATGACAGAAAACTAGAATCACAAGCCCAAATCTTATTAGGACTTGCACTTGAAAAACGCATATGGTTGATTGATTAGTTAGAGTTTATCCCCGGGGGCAAGTGGTCTGAAATTTGACGGGGATGTTCTACCAGTGGTTCAAAACCCTTACCCATTTCTAGACAATTTTGACGGATTTCTATACCTCATTCTAGACAAATGTGTAAAAGTATTGTCGGAACATACCAAGTACCACTTACATAGGCATCCCCCCCCTCGGGGGGTTTATCGTCCAGTGAGCAACATGTCGGCTATATCAGGACCAGAGCAAGTTAATCAATTCAAAAAAAATGCAAGTAAAAGAATAAAGAAACAAAGGTAGAAGTGATGACCGGGACTATGAGTCTTGATTGTCACTCGAAAGGGGGAGTTTGCTCTCCTTAGAAAAATGTAAAAGGGGTCTTTAAACTGCAGGAAGCGAGGCGTTTCTAAACATAGTTTGGCTTAAATGGTTCTCGGTCAGGCTTTCCGTATTATGAACTGACTACCCCGCAAAGTCAGGACATTCCCATTATCCACCGACATGGGGACGCGCCCGGCAGCTCTGTAGCATGAGCCCCTGAAAAACACATAAAAACTAGAGCTGTCGCCGAATGGCAACCAATCATACCCCCGCTCACTGAACCCTGAATCAATAGTGAAAGTGCAAATTTAAGCGTGTGTTGACACAGTACAAGTATGGACACAATGATATGCCTCTCCTTTTTTCAAAATACATAAAAGGGAAGTTCTGGGCCCGAAAATCAATTCTATGGGTGCTAGGTAATCTTCCTGTGAAGTTTCATCCATTTT
>MJUU01025418.1:112255-130147 GCA_002080025.1 Modiolus philippinarum
AGGACAAAGTCAAACTTCCTCAAAAGTTCCATTATAAATCTCTGATTGAAATAAAATAATTTACCGGTATATGCTGATATGCAACTCTTTGCCTGTCTGATGATGTACTTATGAAAATAACAAATGTTCCGACTCAGCTTTCGAACCTTTGGTGCGTTTTCTGATTTTCTGATTCTGATATGGAAAGTTCAGATAAAGTACAAACAAATGCATTTAGCTCCATAATGCAATCCAACAAACATTACACATTTTGTAAGACAAGATACACTTATCATGCTTATGAGCTAACAAAACATGTTTAATCATCTCCTTTTTCTTTCTGTATACTTCTATTTGTGTAAAGTTTCACTGAAATCTAACAATCTGTATTGTAGGAGATGCCCTGAAAGAATAATGGACATGTGACAGACAAATAGCCTTGTGATTCTTTTGCACCCTTTTAATTTTGTGTGTTGTAAGGCCATACAAAGTTCATTAATTGGTTCTTAGGCAATTTTTCATTGAAACAGATGAGGGCTGGAAGTGATTTTTTTTTATCTTTTTATTTGCCAAAAAATTGATACGGCAGCCTTTATCATTTGTAAAATCAACCAAAAATGTAGTGAGGGAGGTGATTTTTTTTTTTTTTATTTTATTGAAATGGCAAAAAATAAGTTCATTGGGGGCTATTTTCAAGCCTAAAACTAGATGAGGGAAGGCCTGAGAACCAATAATTTTTTTTCATGCCTTAAGGGAAGTAACATTTTCCCAAGTCAAAGTGTTGGTCAATGTCATTCCCAATTTACACTGTCACTTCTATTCATTATAAGCAAATTGGTGATCCAATAAAATCAATCATAATTGGGAAAGACATGGACCTTCATGTAAAACACTTGACTTTTGATGATTGGGGACTAAGAGGCAGGTTAAACATCAACAGATTTTAGGGTTGCAAAAGCCCCCTTTCATGTCTAAAGAAAATAAATGTTGTGGGAATTCTGTATTATTTAACTATACCTGTAAACCCAAGATTTTAATGTACATCTTTCCAAATATTTATACAATTTTTAATGCAAATAGTAGTCATTTTTTCTCAATACCAGTTTTGGGATTTACACCCCCCTTCTTTTGAAAATCCTGGATCCACCCCTGTTAAATATATAATGTAAGATGATTTTACAGAGTTTCTATGAGCTGGAATTTTGGTCAATCTCTTCTTTATGTTTTAAAATGTTTTTTACTTTTTTAGTTTTCCTCATGGTTAGATTAAAGGGGGTGGGGAGTTTGGGAATTACTATCAAAACACTATGGAGTCCTGTCTATATCATTTCATCTTAATTACAACCCCCTTTTCAGTATTTTGTATTGATAATGACTTTTTAAAAGAGTGGTGTTGTTCATTGCTGTCTTTGTGTTCTTAGTGTCTGTCTTACCTATCAAGAAACAAAATGGAATACATTTGTAGTTTTGTAAATGGTCATTTCATGTACTCTTCAACAATGTTCAATGACATCATGCAGATAAATTTGTTGGAACATAAGTACAAGTTTGTTTTACAACTGATGGACATTACTCTGATCAAGGATAAGTACTGTATTGAGTATTATTCCTGTTTATTATACTATAGGGAAACTGGGCAGATAAAGGTGAGGATTTGGTACACATAAACCAGTTTCACCCTACTGCTGGCTTTTGCTAGTGCTGATACCAAGTCCGGCTGTCCTGAGTTCCTATCATTGTTTACATTTGTCCTTTGTCTTGTTTGTGTTTTTCCTGTGCAGTTCCCTGGTAGATTGTGGCATGTTACTGTAATTTTCAGTCATTGTAGATGTTTCCTGTTATTGCTGCAGTCAAGGAAGCAAAACTTTTATTGTAATCATGATAATGAAGTCAAGATTACCACCCCAAGCTTACACAATGTGTAAGATTCATCGGTGTGAAATGTCTACATTGTAGATATAACAGACATGAAAACCTTACAAATGCCTTCTTGATCTCGCTTGAGGGGGTGAATATTTTTCACCTCTGGTTGAAGACTCTCAGGCGACATCAAGATGTAGACAGGAATAAAAGCCCTGTCCTAGATAAACTGGATTTTTCTATGTACATGTGTATTGTGTGCGTTTTTGTCACTCCATATCCTTTTATTTTTCCTACACATAGAATAATGGTAGTTTTGAAGGTCAAGACAGAAAATTTCACCGTATCGCGGCGAGACCTATAGGACGAGCTGTGGTACTAGTGATATTTTCTGTTGAGACCTTTAAAACTACCATTATTGTTTTTATCGGCAACATCACAAGAATAATGACACCATATTGGTGATGTCATTGCCTGATATTTTCTTGTATCAGGTCAGTACGGAGATACTGACAATATCAGTCAGTAAGATCAATGAGAAAAATGTATATATTGCCGATAAAATGTTGTCTTTGCACGATGGCGAGTGAATAAAAGGTAGAGAGCCTGGGGCTGTAAATCTTAATTTAGGTAAACTGAAAGTTTTGCCACTACCTTGACTGCTGCAATATTCCCTTTGTTACAAAATGTACAATAAAAAGAGCCTAAAATCACATTTTCTTTGTGAAAATGACATACCTACATGTACTATAGGACCTAAGTGAGACAAAATTTTCTAGGGAGGTCACAAACATGAAAGCAAATTTGATGTTTTCATGTCTTTTTATTATTCTAGAAATGGTCTAAGAATGCACCAGATTGCTTGAATTAATAAATCACCTAATTACATGTAAATGAAAATATTTGCAACACTTTTTTTGTGTTTTAGCACTTCATCCCTCAACGTGAAATTAAATCTGCCTTGAAAATTTTCCTGTTCACATGTACAGCAAATGTGTATCTCTTTAAATAGGAATTTTGCTCTTCTATGAAGAAAATGATGTTCCAAAAATAAAGCAGAAAGAAACCATCAATTAGTCTAGCTCAAAATGGCTTTTGATCAGTTTTTTGTCCATCACTGAGTTTAATCTTTGATATTTTTATTAATAGATTTACAAACATGCAGGTGTTAAAAATTGCTCACAGGCACTTGGTTTAAAGAGGTTCATCAGAGGAGGCTATTTTATGAAAAAGTTACAAACTTCTTGTTGTTGTTTGGTTGTTTTAGTTCAATATCTTAAATTGATACACAAACTAATTTGTTAAAAAATGACATTTTATAAGTTCATTCAATTGCCAAATATTTTTGTAGGTGAGGTGCTTTAAAATCATGGAATTTTCAGGCCTCAGCTTTCACCACTGTGCATCTGCCTGCCAGATCATTAAAAATTGAGGTCATCCTCTAAAATGAAAAATGAATAAAAGTATTACATAATTAAAAGTAGTGGATTCATTTTTCTGAAAAATAACCTTTTAACATACCAACTATTCAATGTCTTTTTAGCTGCTATAAAATTATGGATTTGTTCATTTTCTTGTATTATACATCAAAAGAACAAAAACCGTATTCATCAGTTTAATTTTATGTAGGTCTCTTTAATCTCATAAATAAAAAAAAATAATTAAGTTATTTTCTCTTTATTGTTCATTGTCTTCCTAGCAACATTTATTTAGTCTTCATTATTTTTTCATACAAAAAAATGCATTGAAACAATTAAGGGTTATAACAAATTAAATTCTCAAATGCATTAAATTCAAATGCAATGAAAAACACCTGCAATAATTTTGATTAATACAAGTTGTAAATGCATGCCTTAATGCATGTAATATTTCTTCAAACACATTTAATCCAAATATAAAGCATATATAACTTTTCAACTTATTGTGCAAGTATCATAAATTCTCCAGGACAAGACATGATGTGCATTATTGCTTGCTTTGCATATCATCTGTATAGCCACTTGTAGCACTGCTTCTATCCATCACGTCCATATTTAATTCTTTTTAATACATATAGTTTGTTGTAGGGTTTATTTTCTTACCAATGACTTTCATTTCAGTGTCCTGTAGACAATGAATGCCTAAATAAACATATTTAGTTTGTATGTCTTATTAATGCAATTTAATTTTGCTAGTATTATGGCAAAACCCCTGGTGTGCACTTTTACTTAAAAAGATGAACATGGCAATAACATTACCAGGTATCAACGGGTTTAAGAATGATCATAATGATCATAACATGCAGAATTATTTCAGATACGTGTATTGCTAAAGTGGAGTTTTTACATGTACATGTATCTCCAATCTTAATGTATTCCTTGATAAAAATTTAACCAACAACAAAATGTATAAAAAAACACATTTGGGATGATTTCAATGAAACTTAACAATACAATATTTTAGCTCAAAGTATTGTTGTATTTGATATGATGATGCAATCCTCAGTCAGCTGTTGTTCTTTTCATTTTACTGACAGTGGACTCGCTGATTGTTTCATTTGTCATGTTTATATTTGTACCAACTCGTGGTAGATAAATCTAAACATGCTAAACAAGGCAAATGCGAGACTTTTATTGGATGGGAGATCATTTGTTTTATTTCAACAATTCAAGCACCCTTTTTGTAGTCTTCATTGCCTAGCATATGTAAAATTGCTTATTAAAAGATAATTTTTCGACAAATTTATGTGTTCTCTTTTTAGTCGCCCTGGATTAGGCTTCCTGTTTCAAATTGCGACATGTTGTGATGTTTAAAATTATTCCAAATTTTAAAGAAAATGTCAGAATTAGCCTCAGTTACCTTGTTAGTAGATTAAAATAGCCAGTAAACGTAGTAATATACAATTTCCCTTTACCTAATTAGGCTTGTGAACTGGTTAGTCTCAGAGTGGGAACCAGAAATTTCTAAATGAAAATTTTTCTCTCCTGACAAATTGCATTTGGCAGCCAAATATAAAGAAAGAGCTGACCAATGGGAAGATTTTAAAACTTATGACAGTCAATCACAGCAGTAAGAGATGACTCTTGAAGCAGGGGAAAGTATTCAAAACCACTTAAGAATGTACATGGTAGATCAAATAGATTTCACTTGCTAATAATTCAACTGGATCCATGGCATATTTTCTAAATAAATCATCCACTTCCACCACACAATAAATGTTGGCATTAACAAAAAAAAATGAACTTTGATTGAACGATATATACATCATGTACATTTTGAGTTTCATGAGAAGTAACAGTCTGGTCGACAGACATGAATGAAAAATATACATTCACAAGGTATGAGTACCTAATTGGTTGTAAGCTTAAATCATAAATGAGGAATCTGGCATCCTATTTGACACATACCTAGGATTAACTGATGGTCTATGGCAAACACAATGAAATTTTCCACCGAAATCAATGTACAAATCATCCTCAAAAACTTCAATTATGGTGCCAGAAACAACGTTCCCTTCTATTTTCCCTAGTTGCAACAACTTTGACTTTCGAACTAATGAGGCAAAGGTTTCATTTTCTAATTCATCATGTTCAACTTTCTGATCTTCAGCAATTTTGTCAAGTTTACTAAACGCTTTTACAATATTGCTAACTTTCGGTACACTCTCTGCTTTTGTAGCAGAATTTGGCCCTCCGGAATCTGTTGAACTACAAAAGTTTGCCAAAAAATTTGGAGTAATTTTGTTAACTTTCAGAAATCTTGAGCATAATCTTGCATACATGGGCGCAGCCATTGTTACTAATATAATAATACAAACCAATGAAAATTCAGTTTAGAAGAGACTTTGTCATGATGATGATACACCTAAAAACCGTTATAGAGTTGAAAGAAGAAAGTTACTAGCAATGCCCCTTTTGTATAAACGGTTGTGCTACCTTTATAAGATACCGGGTTGTCTCGCTCCTATTACATGTTCGCTATTCAGCACAGAGTCGTTCCGAATACTTATGTCCTATTACTGTGTAAAAAAACCATGCATTTATATTATAACAGAGACACATCTATTAACCATAAAATTAAATGGCAACATAATCGTTTGTGAAAATGATGTTAAATTACTGGGGGTTACAATAGATTGAATCCGGGTCCGTTCGCCCTGATTCACGTTCGCCCTATTACCTGTTCGCCCTAATCCCCTTTCGACCTGGGTTCGTTCGCCCTAATACCTATTTGCCCTATATATTCGAAATAATCATGTTTTAACAAATATGTTCAGAATAAACATGTATAAAAGCAGAAATAGTAATTTACTTGCAAAATTTATCAAAAATCAAGAAGAGTATTGGAAGTAAGACAACCTGACTATATGGTGGACGAACAGCAGAAATCAAGTATAAAAAAAACGGAGACTTTACATATACATTATCCAGAACCCCCAAAAAACATTATCCCATGTTACTTGAAATGGAAATTTGTTGGCATTTTCCTCAACCGGATAACACTGCTTACCAGGGGTGATTATATGTAAAGTTACATAAAAACTTTAAAATAAAAATATAATACTTTTTTTCAACATGTTTGCACTAATAAACAATGAAAAAAAATTAAGAAAATACACATGAGACAAATTCTTTACACATACGTGCTAAACAAGCAATGGAACAACGTTTTATTGTTCTTCTTCATCTTGAAACCACCAAATATGTTTTTGCATCTTTTTTTTCACCTAGTGTGATTTGAAAGTAAAAAAAATAAATGTAACTTTTCCTTGTGTATCTTCCTTGTGTTTTCGTTAATTTTTCCACTGTAGTTTCAGTTTTGTTTTAATTTTTCGTCATTATTATTTTTTTATTTGTAAAAACACACTCAAGATCAAAGGAGTCAAGTTGTGAAATAAGTTTCTTTTTATGTCTACCGGTTCCTTCTTGCATTGATTGTACATATCAAAGCTGATTATTAATACTGTAAATACATCAAAAACAATTAATGGCTAATCGGTAAAATTTAAAGACTAAACTATATCTGATCAACATTTTATCACATTCTAAAATGATAAATAAATAAAAACAAGTTGTAATAGTAGGATAAAGCTTAATACCTTTTATGAAAAATAGGGCGAACGAACTCTAGGGGCGAACGAACCCTGGGCGAACATGTTATTAGGGTGAACGGACCCGATACCCAATAGATTATGAGTTAAATTTTGATAAGCATATTTCAGAAATTTGCAGTGAGGCATCTCGCCAATCAAATGTTTTAAAAAGAATTGGTAAATATTTAAATAGGCTTGGACGTCTACCAATATATTAATATCTATATACCTATGTATCTTACCTGTTGCAACCTTATCCTTCTTCTATCTGTTTCATACCCACCAAATGTTCATCGTTTACTATGTTACAACTCTAGATTTCCTACAAGGAGGAATGACAAGGTTACCGAAAGCTATATTTTTTTATATAGCCTAGGTGGCCTAGTGGTCTATAGGGCACTGTACATAGTGCAGGCGGTGTTGCCATAGATGACAACAAAGCAGGGGTTCAAATCAAGCCGTAGACCTTGCTGGATTTTCCAATGTTAACAGGTTTAAATGAGGATTTTCATCACTGTTGGCATTCGAAATCATATTCTACCTTGATAGCTCACCTTACCAACACATTATCATACCAATATATTACTCTTTTATATTGTCTAATTTTACTGAATTATTGCCCACTTACTGGGCACTTTTGATCTCAAAAAGAAATACAAAAAAGATAGAAAAATTCAAGAGAGTCCTGAGATTTATTTATGAGTACTACGAACTCTCATATAAAGAGTTACTTGAAAACTCTAAATTACCATTATTAAGTGTCCGCAGAATGAGGACAATTGCAATAGAAACTTTAAAAATTTTACATACTAGTAATATAAACCCTGTTTATTTAAATGACTTGACTTTAGATATGAAAATACACGGTAGAAACAACAACTGTAAGAACTACGAGGTATGGAATTCACTCTATTTAGATTTTTAGCTGCAAAATCATGGAATGAGTTTCCAAATAATTTTAGATTTTAATCTAAGTACTTTGAATGGTAATTCATGTAAATGTAGTGCATGTGATTCAATCATTGACTGCTTTTCGCTTGGGCATGATTTTGTTTTATATCCTATATTTGCTTTAATTGTTATTAGTACTAGTTTTTATGCTTCAAATTAATGTTGTTTTATTCTTTTTATGTTGGTGATTGTCGATGGTGTTTGCTGAATGTTTTTTTTTTGTTTTTTTTTTTGTATTGTATTTTAAATTGTTTCCGACTTTGTGGTTGTATTGTATTATATTTGTAATGCTAGTACTGCATTTTAATTGTGCTTTGTCTAATATATTTTTTCTTATCTATAATTAATATTATGTCTAAACTGTGTAGAAATGTACAATGTACATGTATGTCTTAAATTGTGTCTGTTATTGTTTTAGTCGATTTAAAATCTCCTTGGAGTTTATGTTGAATTGTTTTCTTAATGAAGCTTTTTGACTTTTGACTTTGACTTTTGATTGTATTGCCCATTTTCGGTACTCATATACAAGATTCTGAGCAAAAAAATAAAACAATTTAAAAAAGTGGAGCGAAAAAAAACCAGGGCGAACGGGAATCGGCGCGAGCGAACCCGGGGCGAAAGGGAATAGGAGCGAAACAATACAGGGAGCGAACGGTATTCGACGCGAAATGACCCGGATTCTCTTGATAAGGACACTTAATGTTTTCCATCTTCAATGTGAAAAGGTGGTTGTTTTCAACAATTACAAGGCTTTGGCAGTTATATCAGATGAAATTATCTCAAAACCTATTATAAAAACAACCACCTATCTCAAGTGGAAGATGGTTGACTTGTTTTGAAAATAAAGGTGGTTGTTTTGAAAATAAAGGTGGTTGTTTTAACCACCTTTAAACAGGAATGGAAAACACTGACCCTTTTTATTGATGATTTTCATTAAGAAATATCCAATTACGTAATATGTCTCTGTTCAAGGTAATTACCACCGTTGGTTTCTGACATTTGGTCAGATCAAGGAAGTAATTACGACAAGAATCAGGTGAGCTGCAAAGGTAGAATATATGATTCCGAATGCCAACAGTGATGAAAATCTTTTTTTAAATTTAACATCAGAAAAATCCAACAAGGCCTTCGTCTGGATTTGAACCTCTGCTTTATTGTCATCTATGGCAACACCGCCGGGACTATGTCCAACGCCCTGGACCACACGGCCACCTAGGCTATATAAAATATAGCTTTCGGCAACAGTCATTCCTCCTCGTAGGAAATCTAGAGTTGAAACATTGTATACGATGAACATTGTGATGGGTAGGAAATAGATAAAAGAAGGATAAGATTGCAACAGATAAGATACATAAGGTATATAAATAATGGTGTTGCATACGGCACTATATA
This sequence comes from Modiolus philippinarum, assembly GCA_002080025.1. Classification (NCBI taxonomy): domain Eukaryota; kingdom Metazoa; phylum Mollusca; class Bivalvia; order Mytilida; family Modiolidae; genus Modiolus; species Modiolus philippinarum. The sequence continues at coordinate 121,509 of MJUU01025418.1, forward strand.
ATATGAACGATGATGTATTGTAAGGTGAGCTGCAAAGGTAGAATATATGATTCCGAATGCTAACAGCGGAGGTGTGAGATTTTGTCTCCTGATATGTCCTTGGTCAGATCGGATCATCTGTCTTTTCCCATATCATAACATGTAAAATGTTTTACACATGACCACCAACATTCCATGATTTATATTAAAAGCATGAAGTTGCAGAGGGTATATAATTTTTGATTGGTCCGTCAAGCAGTCAGTCAGTCAGTCCGTCATCACTAGTCGGTACATCATTTATCCGGATAACTGCTCCTACAGTTTTTAAGATGCAAGTTTTTATTTTGCAGATAGAGTTGGTTTGGGTGATGCAATCACAGGGTAGTGAAATGCGTCTGGTGTGGCGGGGATAAAAATTTGTAGATCTACTGCTGCCGATGGCTAGCCTTCTTATAGGTGAAAGGGAAGTCGAGTGCGTAAATCTTTCCTTGCCAGTATATAACCTCTACACTACCAAGACTCCTTTACTACCTCCACACGGTGACACACGGATACTGAGACCTAGCTGAAAACAAGCGAAAGATATTCAATATTGGGAAACTGAAAGATCAATCCATCAAAGAGGAATTCCAACTCTCTCTCCAAAACAGATGTGCTATTTTAGAAAACAACAATGATGACAACATCAGTAACATCTGGGAACAAACCAAGAAAGCAATTCTAGACAACTTATTTCTCAGGACACTGTTTTGGCTTACACATTGTACTTTGATTTTGATTTTTGATATTTTTTCAGAAAAATACACATTATTGAACTTTGCCAATTTTATGCCAAATAATGATTATATAGTACTAGCACATCATTTGTCCTGATAACTCATTCTACAGTTTTAAAGAAGAGAAGTTTTTAAATTGCAGATGTGTACGTTACTTTGATTTGATTTTTGATATTTTTTTTAGGAAAAATACACATGGTTATCATGGTTGAAATATTGCTTATAACGTAGTACACATAGTTTGACCAGATAGCTCCTCTTGTAGTTTTTAGATACGAAGTTCTTATATTGCAGAATAATTGCGCATACATCATAAATGTGCAAGCTATTTGAACTTAGATTTTGGGTTATTAATGAGAAAAATACAAACCCCTGTACTTTTTCATTTTAATGCAAATATTGCTTATAGGGTACCTTTTTGTCCGGAAAACTTCTGTCACAATCTTTTTATATTAAGTTTATATTTTGCTGGATGATTGGGCATAATCAGGTAAGAGATGTGCATAATACTTGGTTTTTGATTTTGATTTTTTTTTTCAATAGCGCAGGATTATCCGATGTGTTGGGCGTGGGATATGTTGGCATGCTCACTAAGATTCTTTTATATTTACTTGTAGAGTTGTAATTTACAAGACAAAAATATGTCACCAAGATTGAAAAGGCATTAAACGAGTTGGTAACAATATACAATGGTATTGTTCAGCAAAGCCAAGTTCTTCAGTTGATTATGTACTGCATTAGAATTTTATATATCTTTATTCTGATAAACCTTTGCAGTACAATGGTATACAGACATACAGACATACAATAACAACATAAACAATGACAATAGAAGACAATAAGAAAAAGATACTATTTACAATATATACAAACTGGAGTGTGTTTGTTAAGCCTAGGAAACAGCCAGAGTGGAGTTAATGGTTCTTATAAATGAGCATAATTTTTTAAGAGTGGACCTTTTTGCACAAGACATCAGATTTTTAAATTTAAGAGTATTTGGGTTAGAAGAAAATTTTCTGTCAATACAGTTTTTTCTGTTGCTATCAAATTTTTTGCATTTAAATATATAATGAAACTCGTCTCCAAGATCATTTAAATCACACAAATTACATTTTCGGTTCTCACGTTGTACGTTATTCCATCTGCCAGTTTCGATCGGAAGTTTATGATTAAGCATTCTAAATCTACACAAAGTATACATATCTTTAGGTTCTAAAATATCAAAATATTTTTCGAACTCTAAATTTTCTTTGAAAATTCGACAATTTAAGGTAGATGGACTGTTTTCAACATTAGCATGCCAAGTTTGTTTATATTGATCTTGTAGGCAAGTTTTAATAGACAATTTAAGCGATGTCTTACTGAAAAAAATGTTCGTTTCTCCATATGTATGGCATTCCACATTCGTTAAAAATATTTTTAATATATTCAAGCCAATCAGATTTAAAATTATCACTGTCAGTCATACTACGCAAAAGCTTATAAGCATGATATGAAAGTTTTGAGTCTTTACCTGTCAGAAGATTTGCCCAAAATGACACCATTCTAATTTTAATATCGATTTCTATTGGGTATCGGCCAAGTTCCCCGTATAACATACATGTTGGAGTTGTATTTCTTAAATGTAACAGTAGTTTACAAAATTTTAGTTGTACCTTTTCTAATATAGAGTTCCGCCGTGCGCGGTCCCGGCTGAAGAATAGGCCCGCAGCATCCTCTGAGCTTGGAGTATGAGCCATCCTAACAGAGGACCCCGAGGGAACCCCGGGATATAGAAATAGGACCCAGTATCTCCGGCTTGCGGGGTGTGACCCCTCCTAAACGGAGGCTGACCCCGAGGGTCCCGGGATATAGAAATAGGACCCATTCCGTGGTTGTGCGGGATTAATAAATACACAACCCATCTTTCGGATGGGATGTAAACTCAGGTCCACGTGTTGGAAGAAATGCCACGCTTCCTGCACGTTAAAGAACCCTTGTAGCAAGCTCCTTTTGGGGTGGTCCGTAGGAGATCGGCTACAAGGCTAAATTCCCCGCCCTTGACGATTTCACCCTACTTTTCCAGTGGCAGTCAGAATTTCCCGTCCCATGGCCATTTCCATACCCCAAAGTGATTATTTATCAACAAACTTGTTCTCGTCTTGATATAGCTGAAATATTGCTGAGTAGACGTTAAACAATATTCAATCAATCAATCAATCTAATATAGAGTTATTTCCATACCCCCAAATTTCACAGCCATATAGAAGTATTGGCTTGACTAACTTATCGAACAAGTCCAACTGACAGCTTATCGATAAGTTGTGAGTTCTTCCTTTCCTTATTACTTCATACATGGCTTTTGTAGCTTTCTCTGAAAGATGTTTCTTACAAGATTTAAAAGAACCAGATTTTGAAAAAAGAACCCCCAAATAATTAAATTCTTTCATTATTTCAATTGTAGCGCCATTATATGTAAAATTGATATTATCAGGTTGACGACCTTTGGAAAAAATCATTATCTTTGTTTTCTCTACATTTACTTTTAATTTCCATAATTGGCAATATTCATAGAATTTATCCAATTGAAGTTGTAAGTCTGAGGCTGATTCAGCCATTAGAACAGTGTCATCGGCATACAGTAAGATAAACAGTTTAATATAAACATCAAGTTTCAGCTCAAATTCTATTGAGATTGATTCTAAACCTGTGACATTTTCTCTAGCAAAAAAAAATTCAAGGTCATTTAAAAAAAGAGAAAATAAAAATGGAGATAGATTTTCACCTTGTCGGACTACCTTTTCACAAGGAAAATATTCGGATGTCAAACCATTGAATGATAAACATGACTTAATATTACTGTACATATTAAAAATGACATTATACATATTGCCATTGATATTTGGTAACAACATTTTATACCATAAAGCATCTCTGATTACAGAATCGAAAGCTTTCTCGAAATCGATAAAAGCACAGTAAAGTTTCCTCTTTTTTCATTTTTAAGATATCATAAAAAGTATTTAATACAAACATGCTATCTATTGTTGAGTACCCTCTTCGGAAACCACATTGACTTTCATTTAAAAGAGAAACTTCATCAGAAAATTTGGTTAATCTTTCACATAAAATTGCCGTAAATAGTTTACCCATACAACTGACAATAGTTATCGGTCGATAATTTTTGGGATTGTTTTTGTCCCCTTTATTCTTATAAAAAGGTTTAATAGTACCCAATATCCATGATTCTGGTACTTTACCAGACTTGAAAATCAGGTTAAATAATTGTTTGTAAACTTCTAGAAATAAATCTGATGTGGTTTTCAGATATTCGTTAATTATCAGATCATCTCCACAAGCTTTATTATTTTTGAGACATTTGATACATTTTAAAATTTCATCTGCTGAAATTTCACAATTAATTGTTTCGTTAAGATCGTTTAAATGAGTTTCATTAAGTTCAAGAATCAAAGGAATATCCTCTGGATTTTCCTCTGCAGAGTTAAGTTTTTTTAAAAAAAATCAACCAATTCTTCGAATGAAATATTAGGTTGCTTGGAGAAGTCTCTTTGTTTTAAAATTTTCCAATATTCTTTAGTATTTCCAGATCGTAAATTGCTTAGTTTTTCCCCCATAGCTTTTCTGTAATTTTTAATAGTTTTGTCTAAAAGTTTCTTGTATTCTTTCTCAGATTTTTTGTATTGTTCCCTCGAATACTGAGAAGGATAGTTTTTAAATCTTCTTTTCAATTTTCTGTAATTTTGTCTCGCAAATTTACAATCTATATCAAACCATTGTTTATCTCCCCGTATTCGTTTATTTCTGTTAGGATTCGGGGTATACGTTCCCAGAGTAATTTTAGCAGTTTCTGTAAAAATAGCACCTATTTTCGAGACAAAGTTATTGATATCTTCATTGGTTATATTATTTGCATCTGCATTATTCAAATCATCTAACAGATTGTCAATACCAGTTAAATAAATATTGTTTCTAAAATCTGCTGAGGATTCTGAATTCCATTTTTTAATTCTTTCAAATGAATTAACATTAAGTATATTATTGTTATCATCGATCAATGGTACACATGTTAATTTCAAAGACAAGGGAAAGTGTACATCAGAATATAACGGTGAAAAGTCTATCACCTCAAGATCGCTTAAATATTGTAAATTGACTGGGTCCGAAAACAACAGCTGTTTTGTTTGACCCTCTGACTAAACTGTTGCACTCAGCCTTCGGCTTCGTGCAACAGTTCAGTCCTCGGGTCAAACAAAACAGCTGTTGTTTGAGGACCCAGTCTATAACTGTTTTGTTATACCTTTTCATGTTCAATGAATATGCTCAAGTTCATCTGAATACAATTCACGTCGCCAATTTGGTTTTGCAGACGACAGGAGATCATGTGATATGGGCGTGATATTTTTTAACCAATCAAAATAAGGCAGGTGGTCAACAGATCGGTGTCGGTCAACAGACTGAAAACTGTTGACTGGTCAACAGATCGTTTTTTGGTTTGAGAAATAAAACAGACAAACTGTCGATATTTTTCCCCAATGCATTTATATAAGGAAAATATTATAAGGTATAACAATAACATTTGCTAAACAATAGTCTACAACACTAGAATTTCTACATGTAAGTTTACCATAGCGATCAGATCCCAGTCTTCCATTTAAGATAAATAAATTATTATGTTTACAAAAATCCAATAATAAATTACCATAACGGTTTTCCCCTTTGTCCATATTATTACGCTTCCGCGGTATATCAAATATATCTAAGTTACATACTTCATTTACACTTATACCTTCCAAATCATCTGCTGTGTCTGTTTCCTCAATAAAAAGAAGAAGCAAAGACATTCCTGAAAATGCAACATAAAATTGAGTCTCAAGTTGACTCGGAACATGTGCTATGAATTACGTATTCAACAAATACAGGAAACGAAAGAATAACAAAAATAGATAACTGTGAATTAGAAACAGTTATCTGATGAAGCAACTGTTATAGTTTACATGTGGATATTGAAATATGACCAGGAGTACGATAAATAAAATTTATACAAGTATTAGTTTTCCAAAAAGCTAGTCTGGCGTCAGTATTCTTTTACCTAGACAATAAAAGGTATATTTTGTTTGATGATTTACAAGAATTTCCTAGCTTCATAATCGCAACGATAACCAAACAAAACTCACAATATAATTCAATAATTGCGGTTCTCCTGCCATGATCTATAGGAAGGACATACTGAACAAACGAACTGGTTTCTTTGTCTTTTATTCCTACAAAACCAGTATAATAATTTTTAGTGAAGTGTTAATGTAGAAAATAACGCGTCAACAGCACGCTTAAAGAATGGTATATAATGTCATTTAAAATATTGCGGAAAATCAATAAATGAAAATCACGATCGTAAGTGTTGATTTATTAATTTTCAATGATATTGTCGTAACCTTATATTAATCAAATGAACACGTTACATTCTATTGACCGTCATGCAATGCAAAATGGACGCTTTACCGAAATGCAAAGCGAACATAGACGCCTTACCGGATGTGCCTTTTCTGATTTTGATACTGTCTAACGCCATGACGTCAGACAATCACATTTACTACGCCATTTTATTAGTAAGCAATGAGAGCCACGTGTATATTTTACCTTTTTAATTTAGATCAACCTATAATTTTTAAATTTTATAAAATGTATCATGCACCTTTTAAATAAGAAGGCATTGGATGATGCATAAGTAAATATCTAAAAGCTAATTCTAACCCCACTGTCAGGCCTGTATTTTATCCAATTTCTATGTTGTATTTTGTAAGATCATTTTGTTTTTACATTCAAATTCTGATATGCAAATATCAACTTTTAAAGTTTAAATGTGAAACTTACTGTTCCCTTGTTCAAATGTGAATCTTAGACGGTTTCCTTGCAAGCATACCCTATAATGAATTATAATGAATGATTATGAATTTCTACTATAAGAAAATACTTCCTCAAAATCAAAAATCATGAAGCTTTATTAAAAGTCGATAAGTGTTAAAAACAATATGACATACGCTCCAAATAGCCGATTTTAAATTGACTAAAACAATAACGCATACATGTAAGACATCATATGGCAAAATGAGGGTTACCTTTTTCTGCAACATATGGCAAAATGAGGATTACTTTTTATGCAAATTTATGAATATGCATTTATAAGACAGTTATACCATGTGACCAAAGAGAAGTGCCTGAATCCAATTTTTCAATTACCAGCATTATACGGATAATATTATCTTTTTCACCGAATTCGACTCTAATTTTACCTGCTCAAATAAAGTTTCCAATCGGAACATTACTCGGCCATTTCCGTCAAGTCGAAGAAAGTTTAGGCGGAAATGGCCGAAGGTGATCCGATTGTAAAGTTTCCGGTGCGAATTTCATGAAATAAATGTGAAATCTGTGTAAATGTTGACAAATTGGGACAGTTTTATAATTTTCATCAAAAACATGCATTTTTTTAACATTCGGGGAAACCTTTATTTCATTTCTGTTGATGTAAGTAGGTACTATATCACTGAATTATTATTGTTAAACACTTGCAAATTCTTTCATGACAAGTTGTTTACATCTTGAGATTACTTGACAATTTCAATTCAAATCACATCTATTAGAAGAGTTTCCAATTGATGAATTTTCCCGGAAATTTTTGACGTCACAATATAGATTTTTGGACGTCACAATGTAACGTGACGCAATTTACTCCGATTGAACCCAGGTCAATCGAGACAATTCATTCATAAAACGAAATTGGAAATTCTTCTATACTACAAATTCGCTTCAAATATTATTTCCTTCTGGGAACCTTGAATTTTAAGATATTTTATTCATTTGAATATGTGGTGAAGGAGGGAAACGTAAACTGTACATTTTATTCATGTAAAACTGACATTTGTATAAAATGTCCGGGTCCTTTATGAATATGTTTCATTTCTATTCACAGTGTATTTGATATTTTGACGCCATTTTGTCTAAAAATGGCGATTGATGCAAATGAGCAAAACGGCAAGATTTTTCGATATGTACATGTACATGCAAACTACAGAGGGATAACAATTATAAGTATTTGCGTAAACTATTTACGTCAGTTGTCAACCTTTCTGTCAAAAGAGCTTGATATTATATATCAATGTCAATATGGTTTTTGAAGGGGTACTGCCATAGACTTTATTCTGATCACCTTTGGAATACAAGACCATAGATACAATGGTACACAGAAGAGAAAAGAAGCGTATAAAACCCTCAGTCACATCAATGGTGAAACAAGAGGTTTTCCAGAATAGTTTTAATTCGGTCCAACGATTTACCGAAAACAACGACGATTTACCAAAAACTATCAAAAACTACAAAAAAGCAACCAAAAACTACCAAAAACAACCGAAAGCTACCGAAAACAACTTATTTCCAAAATGGTTTTTTTTGTAGATTTACTTTTTGTTGAGATTTTGATCTTACTATATATGTTGTCACTATGTTGTAGATAGTATGGCGAACTCTAGATTAATTAGGTCGCCAGTCACGTTTTATATTTCCAATCGGAAGTTGTCTCCGTGACGTTTACGAAATTTCCGTATTTTTTTTCATATAGAAAGCGAATATAAGCTAAATAAAAATACAAAATATTTCGCATACTTAGGCCATACAAAAACCAGAGATATATAATTAAATGTCTCTGCAAAAACTAATTAATTATAAATCATAAAAATTAAACTTATGAGTGTTAGAAACGAAGCAACTTTATAAAGTCAATGTTGCTGTGTTGTTTCTTACGGAAGTCCGTTAGTGCCAGGTGGTGTTTTATTTTTATCTCGTTAGTATTTCGTTATAATGACATAAGATCTCGTTATAACGACTTAGTAT
>MJUU01025429.1:10044-26170 GCA_002080025.1 Modiolus philippinarum
TTCAAAACGAAGGAGTATCTTCCTCGCGCATAGCTCTACCATTAGCTGATTTCGGCCTCACTTTTTAGATCCTATTGGTAATTTGTTCCCTATCAGCTTTACACATATTTCGGTATATGGATTTGCAAATGTTTTTATTTATTCTGCCCTGAAGAGACATAAGTTGTCGGCATGCGCATATGCAGAATCTAAATTTACAGTAACGGTATATTGCAATTTGATTGCACGTACAATGGAATCCCCAATTAATTGCCTCGATATCACAGTAACTTCGGTATTTAGTTATGAAATAGATTCATACAAGATTCCAATAACATAAAAGATTTTAATGTACGCTCTTACATTCGCCCAGGATAAGAAACTTTTGACAAGTCTTGCAAGTAATGGATACAATTTACCGCACATTGATTTTAAACAGATTCAAAACAAAAATTGATATATAGTTTTTTTTTCTTTCTTATAGAGTGTAGTTTATTGAAGTACGTGGGAAAAATATTAATTCGATAAAAGCGTGAAGAAACCCGAAATAGAAAAATAACTTGAATTGTGAAAGTAACTATTCACGTATTTCTGTAGTTACAACTGTGCAGCTATATCAAGGCTGTCATTCGGTTACGCCGATAAATATGATCGTGAGGGATTAATAACTATTTCCACAGCCATGAAATCTGCAAGCATAAGGTCAGAAAGGCATTTTATTACCCAGCCTGACCATAGATAGGCATAATTGATCATAATTATTAATCGCAACTATTTCAACAGCCATGAAATCTGTAAGCATAAGGTCAGAAAGGCATTTTATTACCCAGCATGACCATAGATAGCCACAATTGATCATAATTATTAATCACAACTAATTCCACAGCCATTAAATCTGCAAGCATAAGGTCAGAAAGGCATTTTATTACCCAACCTGACCATAGATAGGCATAATTGATCAAAATTATTAATCGCAACTATTTCCACAGCCATGAGATCTGCAAAGCATAAAGTCAGAATGGCATTTTTTTACCCAACCTGACCATAGATAGCCATAATTGTTCATTATTATTTATCGCAACTAGTTCTGCAGCAATGAAATCTACAAGCATGAGGTCAGAATGACATTTTATGACCCACCCTGACCATAAATAGCCATAATTGATCATAATTATTAATCGCAGCTATTTCAAGCATGAGGTCAGACCCACCCTGACCATAAATAGCCATAATAGATCAAAATTATTAATCGCAACTAATTCCACAGCCATGAAATTTGCAAGCATGAGGTCAGAATTACATGTAATCACCCAACTTGACCATAGATAGACCTAATTGGTCAAAATTATTAATTGGAACTATTTCCACAGCTAGCATGAGGTCAGAATGATATTTTATTACCCAACCTGACCATAGATAGCCATAAATGGTCATAATTATAAATACCAACTATTTCCATAGCCATGAGATCTGCTAGCCTCAGGTCAGAATGGCATTTTATGTCTCAAACTGAGCACAGATAGCCCATTATGGTCATAATTATGAATAGCGACTATGTCGACAACCATGAAATCTGCAAGCATAAGGTCAGAATGACATTTTATGACCCAACCAACTAATAAATAACAATATATGGTCAGAATTCTTCAACAGAATTTTATCACAGTTATGAAATTTGCTAGTCTCAAGTAAACCATCCCATATAGATCTAACCATTCAGGGTAATTGTTTTTCATTGCAACTTTTATCATAGCCAAGAAGTTTGAGCCATATTTTACATATTTCTATAGAAATACAAAAGTACTATAAAATTACTTCCATGCATTTTTTTTCTTTCCTGATAAAATCACTACTGACAAACGTGATGTACTTTCATTTTCGCTAAACTACAAGCACTCACTTCATAATTAAATCTGACAGAAAATTAAGACCAACAGTGCTTCTTGTAATTAAGAAAATTTAATGTTTCGCAAAATAATGTGAGATATCACATCGCAGTTTGAATAAAACCATAGGTTTCCCGCACATTTCGCATTTTCGGAACTTGCAATTCTCACGCCGGAAGTTAACATAGCGAAAATCGGAACCGGGACTTGCAGTTTTCATAGACTTTAAAATCTCATACAAGTCTTGAGACCGGATCGTGAGGGATTTGGTGACACCATCGTGAGGGATTAAATTGACAATTATTTTGAAAAAACTTGATATTTTGAAACAGGAGAGAACTTACTGGAAAAAAGAAATATGTCTGTCAAAATGATAATTATCAGACTATCGTTTAGGACAAAAAAATATTTAAAAGATACAACATGCTGCTCATAATTACAAAAGGCGACGTTGAACCCTACTGACTTTTTTGAGATTCGTAACACATTTTTTGCTGTTTTGGAAAAATGCCTTTGCTCGGTGTTCAAATTTCTACTACAACGTATATTCTTTATTTAATGCTTTCTAATGATGGGTTTGCTTTTTGTACTAGGTAAACGATAAATACACAAAATATGATTTTGTGCATTTTCATCCAAAAATGATCGTGAGGGATGAGGTGACGAAATTTTATGATCGTGAAGGATTAAGCTTAACCATGATTGTAAAAAGAGATATGTGTTTTTTCTCTCCTTTTCATTTTTGTATATGTGCGTGTCTTTATTTTTCTTTACTGTGCAGTGCTCGTGTTATGTCTTTGTTTCTTTGTTTTTCCAATGGTGTCATTGTCCTTGGATTGTTCGTTTAAGACTGAGGGTTCGGTTCTCACTTACTATATTCAGCAAATTGTCGGATTCCTTGATTCATGTCGTTTTCATCTATGGTATTAAAAAAGATTTAAACTTAATGTTTCCAATTAATTCAAATGAAATTCGCTTGAAAAACTCACTTTAAACTTAGAAAAATGTTTATCAGCATTTCATTGAAATTTGTTTCATGAGCGTAATTCATGTATGCGCTATAAACATTTCAGTTATGGTGTAATTGTGCTCTAGAGAATTTCTCATATGGATGCACTAGCTTATCTTGAATTTTGACATTTTTATTGTCTTTTTAATATCAAATTATTATTCTGACACCTGTTTGTTGTGCCCACATCTCATGATTTTATTATGTCAAGTTTTCTTACTTTTGACTCGATGAGTGCCCTGTGTTTGTTTAAGTGTTGTGACTGTCTTCTGTTATTCTTTTGTCGGGCAACGGAGGACAGCGATTATAAACTTTGCTAGTTATTTTTATGTTTGTTGACAATACCACATTCATGAATGATAAGCATGGCTGTAGCGTTGCTCGACAATTAGCGATGAATTCCAAACAAGCGGTGCTAGGGGCAGTCTTGAACTTACTATTAGGTATGAGCAAAGCTCAATGTTGAAAGCCTTATGGTTATTTCAAGATGAAGAAGAACAATAAAAGCTTTGTCCATTGCTTTATATTAACATGTATTTGTAGAGGTTTGTCTCATACGCATTTACTCCATATCCCTTCATTTCTGATTTTAGGTCTCAAGGCACACCAACCTTCCTTGGATAGAAGATAATACATAAAATTAACATCTAAATCTAAACATCTTATTTTTATAAGGCTTAAACACTGAAAGAAATGTGAGCATGAGTCTTTGAAGCAGTTTAGTGTAAAATGAAATAACATTTGATATCAAAATAGGAAGAAGACACTAGTTTCTAGAAATGGCCATGAAAAAAATACACAAAAACACGTGTGCACAAAAATAACCCTGTGTCATTCCCATTTTTAGTCGAACTTTAAGGGTATGGTAGGTAATTCTTGATAAACTACATTTCTGCATATACATGAGGAGACATTGTGCAAACATGTTAGAGAAATTATGCACATCAATAGGAAGAAGAATAAAAAATGGCCATGTACAGAATTACAATTTATTGTAATTTTATTGTTCTGTGCTTTGCCTATACTGGAAATATTTCTAATGTGTATTTAATCACACTCTTCTGTCACTCTGTTTTATAATTATCCGATGATAAATAATTTGAAATATATAAAGACAAAATTTCCAATTTTAATTTTATTGTCGACAACGTGAACTTGTTGATCACTATGGGATATCCGTGTGACAGATGTGCACAGACATTCCCCTTTTTAGTTAGATTTGTTACTTCCACGACCGAATTTGACTTTTACCTGACGTGACATGTTCAACACGGCGTTTGTTTTATAAGAAACAGGAAATGCTTACTCTTCCGGTGCACCTGGCTTCGGTATCATGAACTGTCTTATGCTTAATGTTCAAGTTTCATTTTTTTGCAAATATAGAATTTTTTCTTGATTTGGGATCATGCATAATCTTAGAAAGGCCTATATAAATTTGAAGCCATTGTCTTGGAAATGAAGGCTAGCAGTCTAAATTTCATGACCCCCGAGGCTGGTCTCAACCTAAGCTTTTGTTTTTGGTACATGTGTTCTCTTTTTGTTTTAAAAATTGTTGCCTTTGTAGTACTGATTTTTCTATGTTTTTGGACTAATCTCTTAGATTGACGGTTTGGTTGCCCACTTACTCCAAAGAAGGTACATTTTTTGTTGCTTTGATGATTTTTTTTAATAAATAGCTGATTTTAAGTAACTGATCCTTTAAATTACAAACCAAACATCAATTTTCCTCTTTTTCTGTTTAAACAATTGGCATCATTTGAAAGACCGACATTATGTCATATTTAGAAACGCAGAGTACCAATGCAAAAACCACGATTAGGACAAAAACTTGGTGTCTTTCGATAGGGGAATTTTCAAAGTATCCACCAGTTATCGGGCCAGTTTCGAGTTTGAAATTCCCTAGTTATGGGTACTATCAGCAGGTCACCATTTAGGTACACAAATCGAAAGCCAAAGAACCGTCTAAGGAACGAGCTATTCAAAGGGAGCTTTGGCATTTTCCAATAATTTCAATTATGGTAAATTTCTTGTCTTATGTCGAAACAACGCAAAGTATTGTCTACTGGGAGCGCGAAAATCTTGGGGAAAAGAAAGTAAACATCCATTATGATAAATGCATTGACATTGTGATCATAAATACCTATTAATTGCCCTGGATGCCCATTTCGAATTAATTCCTCGTCCACAGAGCAGTTTCAGGGGATATACCGGGTATATATATTCAATAGGACCAAGGTATTAGTTGGCGCTTGTCAGATGCATTTACGTGAATAGTCGGCAATAATTAATGTGCAGATAAAATCGTATAGGTAAGTTACCATGCATATGAATTTGTAAAAGGGTTCTTACTATCGCAGAGCAATATCTCATACTTGCCGTTTTTAGCTTTCGTTCGTTCGTGTTTTTGGTTTAATTTCCTTTTTAATTTAGTTCCATTTGCCTTTTAACATTTTACGAAAGGATATGGAGTAAATGAACATGAGACCATAACACATATGTTAACTTCAACTGGATTAATTTTAATGCGCTGTATGGCCATATTGGAAATTTAATCCTCATCAGCAGCACTAGAACCCAAACAAAGGAAATCCATTATTTCAAAAAATGTTGAAAGTGCATAAAACCAAACGAAATCCGAATAATCAGTAATGTCAAATATAGCTAAGGACAAAACTACGATGGCGGGAGTTAATCCTTCGATTTTAGAATTTACATAAATTTAGATAATAGGAATTGAACAAAGAGTACACATGAGATATTATCTCATGTACAAGTACACCATATCTAAGAAAAATAAAGAGCATACATAAAGCTTGCCTTTTTTGTTACATTTAGTTTGCCATAGATATAAAGACCTAACTTATTATATATATTTGTGGTGTGATTATCTTTATTCGTTTGAACGTTCTAAAACATTTTTCCTTATTTGAAACATCAGTTTTAGTTTCTGGTGCCTGTTACGCGTTTTATTCCGATGTAAGATGCTTGTTCGAAAGTCATTATTATTTGTAGACAAAATTCGTTATATATTTATACATTCACACCCACAAACTTTTTATGGTCTTGGCAAGCGGCTTATACTCCCTCACGATCATCCTTCACGATCATAAAAAGGTGTAACGTAATCCCTCACGATCTGAAATTGAACCTTTTTAGGAATAATCTTTTTTGTTTGTATTTTGGAAATATATTTTGGGATACAATTTTGCACACAATGTTGTAGTTATGATTACTGTATGAACATGCATATAAATATCAACCAAATCTTTACAATCTTGCAAAAATATGCCTTTGATTACATTTTGTAGTCCTTGAAAATGTTGATGACGATGACGCCTTTTGAAAATGTGCAAAAACTGTAGACTTTTAAACTTTTATTTCGATACAATTCTATTAACTAAGTTAAACCATTTTGACAGACATGAATATTTGAGGGAATAACTGCCCTAACAAATAGATATTTTGAAATGAAATGTGACCTTGTTAGATTTCTCTCGATAAACATCCCTCACGATGGTGTCACCAAATGCCTCACGATCTCTTCTCAATGCTTAACCGCCGTTAAAATCCCCCACGATCATTTTTATCGGCGTAACCGAATGACAGCCTTGTATATAAATGATTGTTATTTATACAACTCATATTCTTGATAACTTGTTTCTTTCATTGACATCTAAGAATTTATGGTAATGATTGTGATCTGGATCCCTCAATTGATTTAAACCCTCTGTGGTCGTTTTCTGACTGGCGCAGCAATAACTATTGTGAATCTCAAAAATCGTTGTTCGCTTGTTTCTTTGGGTAAGTGCAGCCTATATATCTGACCGTGAGTGTCGTTATTCAATTGTTTCCTTAACTTGTACGCGGTCAGCCATATTAAATATCACGATTTGTTATTTACCTTTTCTATAAGTTATAATTATCGAGATCATATGACTGCAACTCCTCGTTTTTGTGGATTACTTATTTTTTCTAGTTTCCCTTGTGCGTCCATATTAATGATTATTATCATGTCATTCACTTGTTTTTGACAGTAACGCTTGTTCAGTGATTTTGACTTTTTATTCTTAGTGTTGTTGTTTTTGAAGTACCACATGAACACCCACATGACTTTGTATAATTGTAATATGGACACCTCGTATCATTTTTTCGGATCTCTAAAATTGTACTTGCTTTACCATATCGTTTTTTCTGTAAGTTACACTAGTGCAGCCGACCAATAAAATCGTTCATTTGTTTATTTCAGTTGTATTGATGATTCTGCTTTCGACGCCTATGTTGTAAGTTACAATTGTTCCGCAATAATAATGAATGATACTGCCACTCCTTAATAAATCCCAACTATAAGTTTTGTGGAGGTTTTCCCAATGAGATCATCAAATTATTCATAGAGTGTTTATTTCCTTGCTCAACAAAATTATTACTTATTTATTCCATGGTGATTGTAATGTCATGAAGATGCTAAAAAATAACAGGCAAGTGTATTTGAAGCGTCCATTACAGATTAATACTGTGCTTGGAGGTGTTAAGATGTCTAACGTGTGAAACCCATATGAGTATCTCATAGAAGTTGGAATGGCTCGGATGCCCCTTATCCCTCATGTCGTTTTTCATTTATTTATATAATTTTTACTTGTGACGAGTGCCATGCAGGAAGTAGCTCGATTGCTTACCCCTCCGGAGCACCTGATGATACCTCAGTTTTTATATGGGTTCACACTGCAAGTGCTTTAGTTTTGATGTGTTCTTGTTCATTTTTGTTTATTTATTTTGTCTTTTCGTGCGGTTTCGGTTCCCGTTGAATACGAATTGCCTTGATTTTGGAATTCCTACTTTCCTCATTTTTTGCATCGGTGTATCATTTATTTAATTACACCAATTATTGACCTCACATATCGGTAGTCTACATTCGTCTCTTAACTACAAATACATTTTTTTCCTATTATACACTAGTAATAACAGTGAAGATGTAAATCTGTAATGCATTTATGTTAATTTTATCACCCTTTTCATTATGTAATCGACCAAGAAACCATGAACCGATATTTCTAATGGGAGGTTGATGATATTTTAATTATTTTTGTCGGAGAAATAACACGGAAGGTAGAACCACTTAGTTTTTCATTTGAATTGACTTTGATTGGTTCTGATATCATTATGAGTTTGTAGTGCTCATTTTGTTCAGATAAATATTGCCATTTTCATTTATATACCATTAGCGCGGTAACTTTACGGTATGTGATATAGTTTATATGTGTTTCACAATATCAAGAAAGTCGATTAAGAATTTTCTTTCAAGATGCTTAGCTAAGTCTTCCGAGTTTTGAAAGGATTTAAGTTAGAAGTTAGAAGGTGGTGGTTGATAACGATGCATAAACAAAGTAACTATACATTCCTTCTACTGTGTTACTGGTTTAAACCCATGAAACGCATTATTCTATTCAAAATTTTTAAGTTAAAAGTAATTTGTCGTTACTGAAAATTTTGTTTGTATTTGTTGCAGGAATTTCAGTGTAAATGATAAAATATAAATTGCTCATAGTGTGTAAGTTACACGATGTTCTGTGCTGGCAGCCGTGCTCTTGTCGAATCAGAACGAAATAAACAATGTTTGTGAAGGACCTTCTCCACCTCATTCCAAAACGAAATTAGCTAAAACTTTTTTTCATGCTGACAGCCATGTTTATTTTTTGATTGGAACAAAATTGGATCTGCTAATTACCAGAGAGAAAAAAAACAAGAACTTATTTTTCCTTATGAACCAATTCCACGCTGGTGGCATCTTTTTGTCGGATCTGAACAAAATAAACAATCGCTTTCAAGTACCTCCTATGCATCATTCCACTACAGTTTATAAATTTTTCTTCAAATGTTTCAGGGCAGATGATTAAACCGATGATCACATCGGGCCAATGTGATACTATATTCTACTCTGGTATCCATAATTTTCGGCGTATTATTCAATCTTTTTTAAAAAATTATCAAGTACAGATAAACTGAAGTGCTTTATTAATTTCAGAGATGAAAATATCTTTCAATGCATCATTCCTGTAAAGTTTTGTTTAATTTGCTTCAGTAGTTTCAAAAGACATGATGAAAATGTGAAACCTAAAGGACATATATCCGACGCAAAAAGTGATTTCAAATAGATTTAAGCATTAAAGAATGAATTGCCAATAGAAAGTCAAGGTACATCAGGTAGTATTGAAAATCATCTGAGGTTAGACCTGTAATTACTCTTATCCATATATCTTGTATAATTCTTACTTATTTACATTAACGATTCGTATTATCTTAATGATAATTAAAACAAGAAAGGGTCTTTTGATTCAAAAATACATTTATTATTATGCTTAGCGGTTGTATAATTCTTACTTACTAAGTCGTTAACGATTCGTAACACCTTAATGTTAGCTTCGCTGAGAAAGAGTCTTTTTGATATAAGTATACACTCTGCTCCCTCACTCACTAAGCTTAATGTAGTAGATGGTCTTGAAATTATTGACTCCAAACCCTGCAATATATTTTTTCAATATTACAAAAATACTTATAAGCTTTAAGATTTATAAGCAAGTGTAAAATAGAGGTACTGTGGCAAAGCCAAGAAAGTATCTCACGCCGGCATCCCCATTTTCTGAAAAGACTAAAGTAAATTTATCTTCGCCTCCGAATACCCTTCCTGCGTCCCTTTTTCCTGAAAGGATTAAAGTAGAATTGCCTCGACTCTCTAAAATTCTTAAGTGCGACGCCAGGAAATGTGTCACTGTGCAGTCGCTTGTGAATTGTGGTATGTGATTGTAGTTTTCGACCATTGTAGGTGTTTATTGTTATCTTATTTTTGTAGATGTATTTTGTTCATGTGATAGGCTATTTTCAAAATATTCTCGAAAATCGAGTTAAGGTTTTCCTTGGTATGTGTATTTTCTAGGAATGAAATTAATTTATGCCACACATGTATGTTTTCTGACATAAAAACAGTTGAAAATGTCTGTACATAGCTTTTTACATCTATTTAAGGCGTTTTGCATCGTTTTGGAAGATGCTACTACTAGAAGGACACTGAGAACCAAAACTAATTAAAAAAAAATCAAATAAACATATGTCCTTCAAGATAGCAGTAAATTTAGTTTGGTTCTTGAGGTAATATACAACGAAATTTCACAAAGCACCTACACAATTGTCAAAATCTTTTATAATCTCATTCAAGTGACAAGTTCAATTGGCTGAATATTTCATTCAAATGCAGTTTTTGAGAAGATTTAATGTATTCGCAAAATTGGAATCCTGAACGAAATAAGTTAACAAGAAAGTGGCCATTCCTCTTTCGAACACCAACAATGTTGTTTCATTCTTATCTTAAGGTTGTATACTACAAGCATCTAAGGTTAAATCAAAATTGAAGCTACCGGCTAGATTGATTTGCACAGACTTTGCTTGGACGGACAGACAGTCGAACACAAAAACCCCACCTTCGTTATTGCGATTTAAAAAGTCTAGAAACTATTTCTTTCGAGGACTAGTAGCAGCAGCGATCCTATGTATAATCATGACTTGAAACTTTAGTATGGCCTTAATATCGTTATCACACTGAAAAAAAAATTGTCTTATCTGGAAAAATATTTATAATGAAATAATACGATAAAAGAAACAAATATTTCAAAATAGTAGATTAAGGGGCTAAAGTAATTATTTATTTTAATTGGCCTTGATAAATTTTCAAAATGGTCGAAATTCAAATTTTTGGACTCTGTTTTCAGTGATTTTTTCGTCTGTTATATCCAAAACAACTGGTCACTATGATTTAGCAGATCCTTTACCTTTTCAAAGGACCCGATGATACATCAAGTCCTGTCAGGGAATCACAATGCCAGTGTTTAATTTGTGGCGCTCCTTTCCATTTCTGTTTCTTTGTTTTTTTCTCTATGTATGTCATGTTGTCTGCTTTATGATGCCTTTATGTTGCAATGTTTTTGAAATATTTATTTTCCGCTCGTTAGTCTTTTTGGCATTTGTTTGCCCATGTATTTACTGCGTTTGAATAAAACAGTTGCTTTCTCTAAGGTAGGTTTTGCTTACATTATTTTCACTTTGCCGTAATAAATTCCACGTTACAATTAAAGCTATACTAGGTAGATAGTTCTCACTGTTCAGTAGCATCTGATCTCAATTCTTCGTTTCTTAGCTCTTGCTAGTGCCGGTACCAAGTCCGGCTATCCCCAGTTCCTATCGTTGTCTACGTTTGTCATTTTGTCTTTTTATTGTTTTTCTTATGCAACTCCCTGTAGATTGTGGCATGTGGTTGTAAGTGTTTTATGTTATCTTTGCTATATTAATTTGAATGGATTTTCATAGAATCTTTCATTTGAAAAAACGGGAATCTTTCAGGAATTGAAATGTCTGATTGGTCATTGACCCTTTAGTGACGACTGCATGAGAGCTCATCTCAATTTGCCGAATACCATAATGTGTTCGTACTGTAGTGTCCATTTTATGCCATATTGTTGGATCACGACTTTAACCCCTTATCGGAATCTACACTTATTACTGAAAGTCAATCAAACCATTAAATTCGATAATTTACTTGTTTACATTTTTACGTGTAAGCCATAACACACTTTTTCGCATATAACAGTTCACATCGAACTATCACCCAACTTTCATTAATCGGCATAATTTAAGGTTACTGAGTTTTTTTGTATACATCTTTTTTTCAGTTATTCCACAGCCCTTCAATAATTGAGTGGACAAACCTAAATATACAGCATAGCGGTAGAGTGTTTTACTGATAAGACTTGACTGGGTCATCTTAATATTTATAAAGTTACACTTTTCGCGTCAACATTAGAACTGTGTCCTGCTAGGTGATACTTGTCACGGTCCTGGATTTGAACAAAAAGAAGAATATTTGTTGAGGACATGCAATACATCATTCCTTTGTATTTGGTCCAGTAATTCTAGAGATTGTGAAAAATCACGACATGCGGGCAAAGAAAGCCAAATTATGCCAACTGCTAACATAGAATGACCATTCAGTTAAAAAAGGTGACAGACCAGACCAGGCCAAATAATAGCAATTGATTATAGTAGCAATGAGGGCTAAAATAGGATTGCTGCATCAAGCGATATCAACAACATATTTTTCAAACAGGTGAGGTCACTCAGGAGATTCTGAAAAATATGTTTGATTTGATTTGCTTAGAAGAGAATGGTCATACGCAGAAACTGTTTGAACATTTATTTATGAAAAATTCAAGACAGATTTTTATCAACTTTGTACAACTTACAAGATAAGATTTTGAATACATTAAAAAAAAGGTCCAATAGTTGCACTTTGGTCTTAATCATATGAAGTCAATTCAAAGGTGAATCAGTAAAGTGTTTACTGCTATTCCGTGTACATAATAACAGAATATAAGTTCAACTATAAGATTAGTTCCAAAGGAAAAAATATTACATAAAATTTGTTCCATTGGAACAAATATTATGACTTTTGTTTCTAACGGAATAAATGTTATATAATATTTGTTCAAAACATTTCTAATCGCATTTCTCGTAAATTTATCATTTAATGGAATAACACAAAGCAAATTCTGAAAAAATTGTTTGACAGATACTTACAAAAACATCACCTTTATTTAGTTCAGATATTTGGGCAAAAGTTGCATGCTTTTGATCTGGCAGAGTAATTCTTCGTTTTACCTAATAAAGGAGCAAGTAAAAAATGTTACCCTTGAAAACAACATACAAATAAAACAAAATTCCTGACCTCTTTGATGAACTTTTTCCGAGGTAAAAACAGTACTTGATCTTTATTTTGTTCTTATATTCCACAGGCAATGGAAATTAATAATGTTGATGAGACAAAAAATAACAAGAATTAAGGAGTTAAATTATTTTAGATCATGAATGTGCATTGTAAATATAAAGTTATTCCATGATATCCAGGGCAATATTCCTTTAATTTAGCCTAAATTTGTAGACATTTACAGTTTCTACTGCCATACTGTTGCAACATTGCTGATGCTTTGGTTTATCAGTTCAACAATTACTGTCTGAACAATTTCAAAATAAGTCTGCCATCGGTTTATAAAACGGCCAGTAAAGAATTTTTCATTTTTTTACTTGTCATCAAGCCACACTAAATAAAAAAAAATAAGACATGAAATTTTCTCATTACTAGAATGCTATTTCTGTCAGTCTTAGTATAATTTTTAGACATCAAGATATTTCTTTGTGTACCTGGGGTTTGGTCTGTGTTTGGTGTACTTGAGGTTTGTCCCGTGTTTTGTGTATCTGAGGTTCGGACTGTGTAATAGATGAAGTCTGTTGTCTTCCAGAGGTAGTATGCGGTCTTCTTTTTTCTAAATAATACAAGGATTTTGTATAATATGTTGCAAAATATAAAACAATTGAAACAGACAAAACATATATTCACCAATTTCGGCAAGATTTTTGTAAAGCTTACCATGCTAACACTGTTTCTTCTAACACAATTTCTTTTACAAATTATAATAATATCTATATTATGTAAATTACAACGGCAATTTATTACAACAGTAATCATTCCAGATCTGTGCTATTTCCGTATTGTTTTGGGCCAAAAACATTTTCATCACTTGGCAGCAACAGTATTCTCAAAAGTAGGAAACAAACAACGTACTACTAAAATATTTTGCCCTTCTTCTCATTTGCTTTGTAAACTGATTCAATTCGTCACCTGAACACATAAATGACACAGAATTCTAAGTTGAAATTGTCTATTAGAAAGGTTAATATATCTACTAAGACTTCATCTCACATCTGTCTTTTTGGACAAAGAGCGATAACTCTATTATGCACTGCTGTTAACGACAAAACAGACGTACCTTGTACTGTTTCCATTTCTGTTTGATCCATTTGCTGTTCAAGAATTAGATTTTCTTTGATACTCTCTCTGAGAAGTTGACTAGTAATCTTTAATAAACATTTGGAAATGTTACAGATACATAGTAAATCATTTGTATAAATAAATCGGACTTGCCAATGAACAATGTTAACGTGACAGATGATGCGTGCAAAAATGGGAAACGCTTACCCTGCCCACACATCTGGTCTCACATCTTTTATAGGAAATAAGATCACATCTCGATGTTTCCCGGAAGTACATATCATTTGAATAGAACTCAAGTGTGTATTTTTGTCAGGAAAAAACCCAAAATACCGAAGTTGCCGTAAATTTAGTTTCGCATTAAGCCATTTCGACAACTAATGTCTCTTCAGTGCAAATAAAATCAAAACATTTGGAAATCTATTTAATCGAAATGTGTGTCAAAAATTATAGAAAACTAATGACCAATAGCATCTACACAGAAACACCAAAATCACTTAAGGATTAAACACATGGAGCTGTGCAAGAGGGATATATTCGATACTCCTTACTTTTAAACATAATTTTCTTAAAATGCATTAAATTTAGATATTGCACGTTGAAATAAAATCGGGTTACCAGCCAACATAGAAGCACTGGACTACTTGGTTAGTGAAAACCCTTTACGAGTAATAGTCCACAAGCAGATGATATAGCTAGCACCCATGTTTTTAGCAATAATGAAAGTGGCCATATATAAGTGTGTAAAATATAATGCATTTACTTATATCAATAACTAAATACCGAAGTTACTGTGACTTTTGATTCTGCATATGCGCATTTCGACAACTTATGTCTCTTCAGTGCAGATAAAATCTAAACGTTTGGAAGACCATCAAGTCAAAGATGTTTAAAAACTGATAGAGAACAAATTACCATATATGATCTAAATAGAAAGCCAAAATCAGCTAAGGACAGAGCTTTGCAAGAGGGAGATACTCTTTAGTTTCAACAAAATTTACAAAAAATTAGATATTGTAAGATTTCAAATAGAATCGGCTTTCGGGTTAGCACTGACTGACTACTGGGCTGGTGAATACCCTCGGGGACTAACAGTCCGCCAGCAGTGGCATCGACCCAGTGGTAACAAATAACTAAATACCGAAGTTACTGTGAATTTTGATTCTGCATATGCGCATTTCAAAAACTTATGTCTCTTCAGTGCAGATCTAATCTAAACATTTGGAAGACCATAAAGTCAAAGATGTTTATAAACTTATAGAGAACAAATTACCAAATATTTAATTAGAATTTTGAAAGCAGTCCCTGCACTGATAGTACATCGAACATTGCAGGACGTTAATTTGGTTTGTGACAGTTTCTTCGAATGATTCGATAACATTCAAATTTGTTAATAACTTTCATAAATACCATGCTACTTTTCCGCCGTAGTACTTGCTTGTTGAACAGATTGCTAATAGATCCTCGTCTGCTAACAGACACTGTACTGGGTCTCTTAAACTAAAAAGAACAAAAACTATAGTTTGAAAGATGAAACTAACATAATATAATAAATAAGAATGTTAACTTGCAACATACGATCCTTATCAAATAATATGAAACAATACATACATATCTGGCTGTAAAAATATCAAACGATAACAAACATGTAAATGTCATTATATAGTAGTGCATGACTATGATCTTTATAAATCTATTTCAATCTATTCCAAAGAAATAATTTGAAAATATTGGTATTCATATTTAGATTTCTATAAAATGATTCTATATGAAAAAGAAAGGAAATGGGGTAAATGTCAAGGAGACAACATCCAATATCCAGGTTAAAAAACAGCGGCAGTAGAATACCGAAGGAACAAGGGAAGCGACGACTACAAATCGAAGTCCAAAGACATGGCAAAAACGGTAGCAGATAAAAACAAAGACAAAACAAGGACGCGAGACAGCTACAATGCACGGAAATAAAAAGATAACATTAAGAACTAAGGCACTCATAGTGTGAACTCCCATGAAAACCAGGAGTGACATCAGGTGCTCCGGAAGGGTAAGCATGTCCTGCTCCACTAGCGGTACCCGTCACACTATCAGTGAGTCAATCCAGGGTTGAGTCAAATCCGTGAAGACGTGAAATCTAGCTGAAAATGTATGTTTTCATTTGGGACACAGACACGTCATATCTGTCAATGATGTCATGGTGACGGCCAAAAATTTCTGAAGGGATGAAAGTAACAAAGGCTGAACAAATCCCTGACTAAGCAGCTTTTGGGACAGTGTTTTGGCTCTAACTAAAAAGTCACTGTATAAACTGCATGCCCGACAGTAACGAATCAACTGTGAAATGTACACTCCATAGGCTGGAGAGGTAGGTATATTGCTGCTCAGAAA
>MJUU01025429.1:29283-42076 GCA_002080025.1 Modiolus philippinarum
ACGTCATTCTCAGTGTACTTCTTGTTTGACTCAGTGTGGTTCTTTACAAAATATGTTTTGTCTTTCCCTACTACTAAATAAGTGTATCTGCGTTCTCCGTTTTTAGTGCAGAAACATTGATGTATCAAATCCGAAATTACTGTTTTCAATTTATTGTGTGGCAGGGTAGTATAAAGAGTAGAAAAATCAAAGGTTTGTATGCTGTGGCAATGGGTAAGACTGCTAGAGGATAGCTAGAGAGAAGATCTTAGAATTTTTTAGAATCCACATCTGATTGACGCCGCTCGTGGAGTATACTTTATCACAGTAACTTTTCAGGCCATCTCTGACTGCGGTCAATAAAGTAGTAAGGAGCTTAGAAAGTGGCTTAGTGGTGCATCTGGAAGACCAATAAATCTCTGTTTGTATGGGTTCTTATGAAGTTTAGGGACCCAGTAGATGTAGGGGAGCTACAAAACTACCCAAAACAAAACATCTAGGGGTCACCATATGGTCTTCAACACATGTATTAATGATATCTACCCTTTTTGCGTCGGAAAGCTCTGTCTTCTCTGCAAGTGCCCTTGTATCTACCGTCCCGGTCAGCAATCCAATCTGAATCCGAGAAATAGATTCTGCTGTTCCCGATTCTAGGAAAAAGAAACAGAAAAAGAGGAATAGAAGATCGTAAAATAATTTAATGGCATGAATAACACGTGCAACAGAAGATGATAGATATATCCATTTAGCCCAACCGGTTGCTCTTTTCTTTAGTGCATGCAGTTAAATCTGCTATAAAGATCACCTCGTTTCAGCAAAAGCCTGTCTTATCAGGTCACTTTGATTTTGCCCCGTTGAAGTTATAGCTTTAATTTTTAATCTAAATTAAACTGTTATCTGTAAGATTTAAAGTATATGACGACAAAGCGGTTGAACTATTCAACTTTCTGGATGATCTGATTTTGTTATAGCATATAATAAATTCAAAATGATCAGTGCTTGTTTTATTTGCACATTTCGCTTTTCTGTTTGCTACTTGTGATTCCTATTGTTTTTTTCTTACTTAGTTTTGATATTTTGTTCACGTTTTAAGCTGTGCAGATGAATACATATGTTTCTTTGTTATAATACAAAAATGTAATGATATTCAAATTAATGTGTGACAGAATTCCTAGCCTATGTTTTAACATTTGTTCAAGTTTTTGCATAAACGTATTATCCATCCACGTTTGCCATAATGATTGGCATCCAGAAAAGAATTCAATACTTCTGCTTCTTGAACCGTTTGAAATAAGATTTTCAGTAGCAATTGAAAAGGTTTGTTAGAATTATTTAGTGTCCGACATTGCACCATTTATTGTTTATTTTTTTCGTTTCTTCTGTTTGGTATTTGATATACATTTTTATTTCTATTCTGCTGAATATAATTTTGATTAATGTCATGCTCGTCTTTTATAGGCCTGTTGCATCTGTTCACTAACTTTATTTTCAACAGATTAGAACAATGACATGTAATGTTGTTAAGGTGTTTTCTTCTTTTGAAACAACATAGCAAAATACAACAATTACAATGAATTCAATTTCTGCCAATGGATAATTCTATTATTTATGTCTCCTCAGCGTGTATATTTTCGTAACATCGGAACACAATTATTTCAAATGTCTTTAAATGGAATTTCATTTTACCAATGCTAAATTACATACTCGGTACTGGTGCTTTTGATTTCACTTTCATCAATGTAGTATACAGAGGGAATGATTCTTCTAACTCAGCATCAAATGATGTTTTAGATTTATCCAAAGAGCTTTCCATGAAATCACTCACTAATCTACATTTACCCTTCAATGATAAAAAGATGACAGTGGTAACATGCAAGCAAAATAAAGTAGTCTTTACAAAAATCAAGAATATAAGACGATGTAATTCACATGTTACTGATGTAGTCATATATAAATGTCTGAAAACTAAACAATAACTGATTAATTTCGTAGAAGGAATATCAGCCTGACTCTGAAATTAAAAGAGTTGGACAAATTCTTTTGTTATACCTTATAATATAAATGCATATCGACAATTTGTCTGTTTATTTTCTGAAACCAAACTCAATCTGTTGACCAGTCAACAGTTTTCAGTCTGTTGACTAAAGCCGAACTGTTGAGCGCTTGCCTTATTTTGACTGGTTAAAAACATCACGCCCATATCACATGATCTTCTGTCGTCTGCACTACCAAATAGATCATGTCCGAGTTATGGTATTTAGATTCAACAGTCGTTGTTTGTCCGCCCTACGTCACAAACATGTCCGCCCCATGTGACCAAGAATGAACTTCAAAAACAGAATTTTATGACGTATAAGGCTTTATGATGTCACGTTTTCTATACTGTGACGTGTTGAAAACTTATACCAATGCTCGGTTATGATCTATTGGCGACGTGAACTGTATTCAACGTATTTTAACAAAACTGAAAGTTTCCAAGTCCTAAAATATAATGCAGACGGATATACCAATAAAACATATTTTAAAGACAAAAAAAAAAACATTGAACATGAAAAGGTATAACAAAACAGTTATAGACTGGGTCCTCAAACAACAGCTGTTTTGTTTGACCCTCTGACTTAACTGTTGCACTCAGCCTACGGCTTCGTGAAACAGTTGAGTCCTCGGGTCAAACAAAACAGCTGTTGTTTTCAGACCCAGTCAATAATGCATACTGTTTTTGGGATCAGCTTTGTATGATTTGACCACTACAGAATAAAAGAAAACAATCCACATACAGGTATGTTAGTAACCATAAGAAATTCAATCATCTGCATAAATATTCGACAATATTTTGCCAGTAAAAACTGAAGCATCTGCCTCATTCAATATTGAATTTGATATATTGTATATATCCCTTCAAGTCGTTGGTTATCACAGTTCTACTGTTGACAAAATTAAACAATTAAAAATTCCAGCATTAGCGAAAACTTTTATGTTTAACCCTTGTGACTGATAGATTTTATT
Organism: Modiolus philippinarum; assembly: GCA_002080025.1. Lineage (NCBI taxonomy): Eukaryota > Metazoa > Mollusca > Bivalvia > Mytilida > Modiolidae > Modiolus > Modiolus philippinarum. Next base: position 32,269 of record MJUU01025429.1, read on the forward strand.
TCTCTAATTCTGATTAAATAGTTTCTCTAATTCTGATTAAATAGAAAAAAGAAGAGAAACGGGGAATGTGTCAAAGAGACAACGACCCAAAGGGGAGTGATAAAACTTTTTTGTGATTTCGACATTCAGCCCCGTTGCATTGGGGGCTTTTTTAATAAACACTGACGCAATGGAAATGAAATCGACATCAACATGGAAACCCACAAAAACAAAGCGTACATCGGGAAGTTTATATCAACAATTATATGTATTAGGAAAATACTTGATATATTGATTTAACTCCAAAATATATTAATTTAGGCATATTTTGAAATTTGAACAGCCAATGAAATCGTGAGATCAATCTTTCTCTCTAGTGAGAGAACATTTGGATCTCCTATATGGCATGAAATTAACAAGAACAACTCAAGAATTAAACAATTCTTCACAGTTATATTTAACATGGTAAATGAAACGAAAAGGGATTACCGAAAACATTTAAAATTGCTGAAAATTACAATTACATCTGCCAGGGAACTACAAAAGAAAAGCACAAATACGACAAAAAACTTGGTAACGGCACTAGCAAAGGCCAGCGGAAGGGTTAAACCGTTTTATGGATACCCAAACTTTCCCTTTCCTGTCGCTTAAGTATAATAAACATACGAATAAAACCTGATACAGGTAGACTATTAACTCCATGACCACAATCTTGAAAGGAGAGAAAATGACAAAAGGTAATTTTGAATGATGGGTCAAGGGGTACTCATATATATTAGGTAAAGAATACTCACCGCTTTTACAATAACAATGTGTTTACTCAAAACGCTGTCTCTTATTATGATGTCATCTTCCCTGAAAAAAAAGATTTATAAGAACTAAACACACGCTATAAAAACATACGCCAAACCCTATAATAATTTCACTGCCGATCTGAGCAAAACAATCCAAAGTCCTCAACAAGGTCATTAAACGCTTCTGAGGGTTAAAAGGTCAAATTTCGTCTTCTCTCTTGACAGTTGCAATGACATTTTTCCTCTTCGCTAAAACATTTGTATCAGTTATCGGGAATAAACTTACTATTTTCCTCCTTACAAGGTGGTCATACATAAACTAATGAAATAATATATCACAAGACTGAGGACTATAACTGTAGCATAGTGTTTATGATTTGTTGACCAATTTATCAAAGAATCGCCAGATGTTTGATAAGTAGTTCGGACTAGCTTATATGCTGGTTAATGACCGCGAAAGTGCATCACTAGTGAAAACTGCAAAAATAACATATTCGGTTGACTGTATATTCTCATCTGGTTGTGACAGTACTATATCGACTGTTTTCACTCTTTTATTTATATCTAATTATGTCACGAAGAGATGTCATTTATTTTGTATTATCTCCAACATTAGCACAAACATTCTACACATGAAAGATATACTCTAATTCGCTTGGTAACATTATATAAAAGGAATGTAATAGCCTCTTAACTATATTTTTTTATGTTCACATGGCGAAATATGTGTGCATGTGACTCTTTCAAATCCAGAAACAATTAGATAATCTGAGATTGATATTCGGCGCCGACAATACGCCGACTTCGACATCATCGGTGTAGTATTCTATTATTTAATTAAAATGATAATTTTCAAATAATTCAATCTTTTATCAATAAAAGTACAAAGCTAATTTTGTGAAAAAATTTTAGTTTTAAAATTATCGAGTTAACAAAGAAGGGATATGGAGTAAATGCAAATGAGACAAAATCTCTACAAACACCTGGCAAAATTAAGCAATGGAGCAACGCTTTTATTGTCGTTCTTGATTTTGAAGTCACCATGACGCAACAATGAGCTTTACTCATACATCATAGTAAGTTCAAGACGGCCCCTAGCATCGGGTTGAGGGGAATTCATTGCTAGATATCGAGCAACCAAGTCACTTTACCCGTGGATGCGGGATCATCAACAAACATTACTTTATATACTCACTTAAAATACTGAAAGAAAAATTCTGTCGGGTTTTGTCGGAAAATGTCACAGGGAAAATCTTTCAGATACGGTAATGATCTGAAATAAATGAAAAATATTTTTTACAAACTCCATGTTTTAATTATATAAAAGAAAATGAACTAGGATGAAAAAAAAATGTTTACCAGAAAAATATTAACCCTTATACTGTTTTCCGGATCTTTCCCTTTACAACTAAAGTTTGTTTTTCCTCTACCGAATTTGACTTGACTACCGGAGATGACATGTTCAACACGTCGGGTACTTACTATACCGGTACACCTGATCTCACCCATGGTTTGTGTTGGGTCCATGTTGTTCATCTGTATGTGTGTCTTCATTTTTCGTTTTTGTCCCGTACTCATGTGTCCTTGTTTCTTAGTATTTCCAATGTTGCCGTTGTCCATGGATTGCTCGTTTTTATGACTGACTCACTTACACTACTGTACTCAAATAATGATATTTTAATAATTCAGATGGTGGTCTTTCAGGAATTTTGCCGAAGATTATGAAAAAGTAGAATTAATGCAGCATATCTAATCACATATAATCACATCATACTATAAGTAGTAGCAATACCATTTTTTTTCTCCGAGTGCGTAGCCGGAAGGATAAAGAAATGTTGTTACTTATTTGTAAAATAGTACTAAATCCTGTCAAAATAATATGTAGTGCTCTCATGAAGCTGTAATTATTATTTCCTTCCTATAAATTACAAACGATAAGACGAGGACAGGACAAATCTATAATTGTCAACATTACTGGGGAAAACAGTTGTTCTTTTTCTGAAATATTTGACCACACGCTTACGTCATTATCTTTATCATGACGTTCATTGATGAATATTCAAATAGAAGGAGAAGTGTATGGAAAGAAAGTCCTGTACGATGACACATTTTATGACCTTTTCTGTAAAGAATCTGCATATTTTTGAGAAAAAGATGAAACTTTATAATACAAATAACTATATACCAAAATTATCGTAATCTTAGTTTCTGCAGATGGCCATTTCGACAACTCCTGTTTTTTTTTCAGTGCAGATAAAGTCATTGTACTCATTTCAATTTACAGTTATCGTAAATATATCGCTGCACACATCAAAATGGGAATAATTACTTGCAGAAACTTATGTGTTCTTCTCTTTGGCGAAGTAAAGGTTCTTTTATAACTTCATCAAAGTCCTGGAAAAATAAAGAATGTGTTTTATGTTCGTTCCAAACCGATTAATGCTATTGTGGTGTTCAGATAACTAAATACTGAAGTTACTGTAAACTGTGTTTTTGCAGACGTCCATTTTTGCAATTATTTCTTAATTAGACATAAAGACACTTAACCCTCAGAAAATAAGAACAGGAAACGCAACAAAAACAATAATTTTCCCAACTTTGTTTCATAATAATAATAAAAAACAACAATCAAACAAAAGTACGGGAATACACCGTGTCTCTGTAATCAAACAAACAAAAGTACGGGAATACACCGTGTCTCTGTAATCAAACAAAAGTACGGGAATACACCGTGTCTCTGTAATCAAACAAAAGTACGGGAATACACCGTGTCTCCGTAATCAAACAAAAGTACGGGAATACACCATGTCTCTGTAATCAAACAAAAGTACGGGAATACACCATGTCTCTGTAATCAAACAAAAGTACGGGAATACACCGTGTCTCTGTAATCAAACAAAAGTACGGGAATACATCGTGTCTCTGTAATCAAACAAAAGTACGGGAATACACCATGTCTCTGTAATCAAACAAAAGTACGGGAATACACCATGTCTCTGTAATCAAGCAAAAGTACGGGAATACACCATGTCTCTGTAATCAAACAAAAGTACGGGAATACACCATGTCTCTGTAATCAAACAAAAGTACGGGAATACACCATGTCTCTGTATATACTTTACATGAATTTCGTTGATATTTTTGCACCCATTTACACAAGGCAGTGGGAATACCTGCATGATGAAGAAAAATAAGTTTTCGACATCAATTTCTAAAAAAACTCTGTTAAATCTAAATAATATGATAATTGAAATATTTACTTAACCCCTTTTTTAGAAATACATCACCAAACGACAACTAAGGCAACAAGTTGAAGGAAACACACAAAAACAAAAACACAACTCTAAAAGAAACAAAGCCTGGATATCATCAGAATTTAATAAGATTGTTCTTGTTCCGATATAAGCATATTTATTGATTTGGATAATATAATAGTTTATTGTATAGCAACATAATATTTCCCTAAGAAATCAACCAAATGTAAGCGTGCAATAAATTTCCATATTGCACTAGTGCAAATATGACTTGAATTTCATGACGTCATCGACAACCAAAATCCCATTTTTACAGAAATTTAAGCGTTGCTATACAATAAAAGGGTTATTGCATGAATATTGGGAAATATTAACCCTCTTAGAATATATATATTGCACTCGCAAGCTCGTGCAATATGAAATTCTACTCGGAACAATATGCAATAACCCTATAATATCACCAGCATCCTCCATTAAATAAATGTTAACTTGGATTTTCAAAAATTTGATATTGCCCTTCCTATACAGAAATGTTGGTACGCATAGACAGTACTTTTTTATATTCTGCTTTAACTGGCAGGAAACTGAATTACTTTGAAGACAGACTAGTGATCAAACTCAGCGAACAGACACATAAAAGACTCTTTCATGGTAGATTATTTTTTGTATAGATTCTCGACTGGAACGCACTGAAACCACCCAAATTTTAGATTCATGCCCTCTGTTTCATTCCTATTGTCTAAGAAAATTCAAGTAAATACACATCATATTTCCTTGAGTAGCAAATAAAAAACAGATTTCAAGCATTCATAATGATATTGGCTTCTTAATGAGATGAAAAGTGCTACTGCAGTATTAATAAATATAATATATAATAAACAAGATGTGTTTGTGAAACATTATGCCCCCGGCAGCAACCATGTCTACCATACAAAATAAATTGTAAAATTGCAATCACAAGAAATTAAGGTTAAGTAGACATTTGTACTAAGCTCTATTAGATCTATCCACATATAGAATATCAAGCCTCTTGCAATTGTTATTTGCGAGCTAAAAGCAAAATCTAAATTTTGATCTCTGTGACCTTGACCTTTGACCTGACTTAATGAAATTTGCATAATGATGTTCAACTTTATATGATCAATATACAGGCCAAATATGAAGGTCCTATCACATCTGGTTAAAAAATATCGGCAATGTTCAAGTTGTTTTCAGATTTTCACTCAATGACCTTGACCTTTGCCCTGACCCATATTTTTGGTGGATTTGTATTAAGCTTCGTCAGATCTATTCACATATAGAATATCAAGCCTCTAGCAATTGTAATTAACGAGTTTGAGCAAAATCTAGATTTTGACCTTTTGACCTCTGTGACCTTGACCTTTGGCCTGACCTTAGTGAAATTTGAGTAATGCTGTTCAGTTTCATATGAACAATATGCCGGCCAAATATGAAGGTCCTATCACATCTGGTTGAAAAGATATAGGCAATGTTAAAGTTTTTGTTAAAGTTTTAAATTTTGCATTCGGTGACCTTGACCTTTAACCTGACCCAATTTTTTTTATGTGGATTTCTATTAAGCTTCATTAGATCTATTCACATATAGAATATCAAGCTTCTAGCAATTGTAATGAACGAGCTATAGCAAAATTTAGATTTTGACCTTTTGACCTCTGTGACCTTGACCTTTGACCTGACTTTAATGAAATTTGCATAATGGGGTTCAGCTTTACATGATCAATACACATACCAATTATGAAGGTCCTATCACATCTGGTTTAAAAGTTATGAGCCAGGTTAAAGTTGCGGACATACAGACAGAAAGACAGACGGACAGACAGACAGACAGGACAAAAACAATATGCCCCCGATCTGAAGATCCGGGGGCATAAAAAAGAGAATTGAGTAGGATAAGGAACTTAAGAGAAGGCTATTACAAAAAATTTATACTTGCATGTTTTTGGACAACAAGAAATTCACACATAGTTTTGCACACCACCGTTGCTGTTCTTCTGACACCTTCTATCAGTGCAATTTCCTAATCATGAAGAAAAAAAATAATATTATAGAATTATTTCAAAACGTATCAGTTTTAAGTTTTAGGGTGTTACTATTAAACGATTCAAATATTCTGAAGAAAACTTACATGTAAATAGAAATTAATATGCATTACCTATTCATTACAATTGGTTCATTGAAAAGCAAATTAATTAGAAACATATTTTGAATTTCATTTCATAAGAAGAACCGGTAGAGTGAATAACCTTGTCTTATTCCTTCAACATATACATACCCCAAATGTATCCCCAGCAACAAGTTGTCCAACTGTCTTTACAAAACTATTTCCTGTTTCCGGATTAGTGTCCTGTGAGTTGACAATGGCAACACCAGACAACATTATGTAGAAGCTGCATGGAAAATGGCCCTCCTTTAGAATAACTCTTCTAGCTTCGTAACTGTAAGGGTTAACGAAAAAAAAACAGAATTGTTAACGATAAAATAAGCAGTGCTCCTGAACTATTGTTAACTTGTTCTATTGTGATAAAAAATAACCAACGTCTTTGAAGATAGCTATTGATGTTAGTTAGTTATATATTTCTAGTTAGAGATCATTTATGTTTACTAAATATCAGTCACTGTTTCTGGGTAATCCTTGTTGGGGATTTTCATGACCTTTTCTATTTACAGTTCCTTTTCTGCTGTACAAGGTTTTTCCCATTCTTTTTTAACTCATAAGTACTAAAATAAGAATGCATATAAAACTTTGATTCTTCATCTAGAACATACCTCTGGTATTCCATACACCTAGCTAATTTTATTTGAATATGGACTGGATAATCTTGGAATGACAAGTTGTCCCTCATTAGTCCCATAATCTGTATTGAAAAATGGTAGAATGCAGGAAGTAATAATCAGCATAGACAAATGGGTGCTTAACTTCTGTCTTTGTTAAGTTACACAAGTCTTGTTATGTAATATAACTTGTTATTCTTATGATTTCGGATTAAACAACTGTATATGGAATTAATACGGGACTTTCGAGATAGGAACTCTCGAGCAATTGAAAGCGGAAACGATCGCCTCGGATACCAGTTAGAAGAATACTGAATCTCTAAACTTATTGAAATAAATATATATCACAAAAAACAAACTATTCATGAAATTGAAGTGCATTTGAAATTTTTCCTATTGTCAATTCTTTAACTTAATTTTAATTGACAAAAAAAATTAACCTGAAGCCCACAAATCGATTAACCATAAATCACCCTTAGCTAAACAGTGTTCATTATTTGGTGTCTCCTTTCACTGTATTGATGTATTGAATTTTGACATATAAAAATAGATCTGCTATCGGACTGAACACCATCCAAAAGTCCCGTATTGCAATATAGTGTAGAATGTGGTTATTGGAAATAAGATATAAAACACAAAAGGCCCTGTAAAGGGGATTGGCCAACTGCTTCCAAATTCAAATACATCTGACTGTCTAGAGCCTGGGTCCACTAAATGTGCGTTCCAAAGTAATGTTATTTTCAAACATTACGTGCCTTTAGCTGCAGTAGAATACCGAAGGAACAAAGCACAAGATTGTATAAATGAAAGTCCAGAGACAAGACAAAACTCAAAGCGAAAGAACTAACAGCATGAACTCCAAAGTATCGATAACTTTACAAATGCATTTCAGTATATGTATGGTCATGATAAAAAAATGAGTGTTATCATAGATTTTTACTAGCATATTATAAATAATAAGCTAAAAACTAGGCTTTTATGACATAATGTATCAACAGACCTTCAAATAACTTCAAAAGTGAACAAAAGGTTCTAACATGTAACGATAATACTCACGATCTGAATATCTTGTATAGTTCTTCGCTCTTTTGTTATTGACAATAATGATTTTAATTTTTCTTTCATCTAAATAAGAATAAAACTATTGGACAATAAAGTGAAAAATACTAGTAGATCGAACTATAGCAAATTGAGTATGTGCGATTTTCATGGACACAAAGCATTAAAATGTATCGGAAAAAGTACAAGAGTATGGATAACTTTAATATAACTTTGATACATATGATAATATTGGAAATCGATATTTTTGGACTATCAAAAAAAGCATAACAACTTGTTTCCAAAATGCGATACATACCCCGTTTGTTCTGAATACTAAGAAGAATTTGGTCCTTAGGATGGGTGACACCTTTTAGGCAGAAAATTGCTTGAACTCTTATTGAGTTATTGTTGTTTATCCTTCAGTACTATTTTATTGTCTAGTGGTCTTGCTTGGGCGAAATACCTCAAGGGAATTATAGAGAAATGCCCGTGAATTCGGCCCATATGCAACCTTAATGATAAGCAATGACGGGATGTGGAGTAAATATACATGAGACAAATACACGGTAAAAAACAATCGATATAGGAATAACGCTTTTATTGTTGTTCTTCATCTTAAACTCACCATGAGTCCATTTGTAATTATTGTTGTTCTTCATCTTAAACTCACCATGAGTCCATTTGTAAATTTTATTAAACAAGATAAGATATTAACCCCGAATTCCCGAATTAATCGATCAATTTGTACAAGTTAAATTTATAGATGTTGTTGTTTTTCATACTTACCGGTTCTACCTTGCCATAGCTATTCTTGTTAAATGTCAAAAGATGATTAAAGCTGTCTTGTACGTGTAGATACATTTCCATAAATGACCAGTTACTGGTATCTGGTTTACTTACATAGCTTTAATACAAATCAAATATAATATTAGACACATTTCCATAAATGACCAGTTACTGGTATCTGGTTTACTTACATAGCTCAAATATAGATCAGAAATAATATCAGATACATTTCCATAAATATCTTGTTTACTTACATAGCTTAAAAACAGATCAGAAATAATATTAGATAAATTTCCATAAATGACCAGTTACTGGTATCTGGTTTACTGACATAGCTTAAAAACAGATCAGATATAATATCAGAATGACCAATTACTGGTATCTGGTTTACTGACATAGCTTAAATACAATCAGATTTAATATATATGTACATGTACATTTTGTGTTTTTCTAGTGCAGTCCGCTTATGGCTTTCGGTCATTGTAGGTGTTTACTGTTATCTTTTGTTTGTTTCCTCTTAAATAAACAACAAAAAATGTCTCGTTGCATCAGCTGAGTATTTATCGTTATTTTCATATGGGAATATTCCGACGTGTGATCTTGTTATTGAGTGTTAGATGAAATAAACAAAAAAACACAAGTTGCATAAAAAACTGTTAGTATGCTGTACACGTGTTTCAAGGAGTAACCTCTCATCAGCAGCATTAGAATCAAATAGTATTGAAAGCCATAATCCAAGATTAGTCAAAAAAGAAGTACTCCTTACCAAAGATATCGAAATAGGAGGCTAAATCCATGACCAAGGACATCTACCGAGTGCCATACACGGAACTCAGCAGTTTTAAGTGGTTAGAATTTTGAAAGTAAAAATATAAAAAAATGTAAATTTCTGTAAAACGTCAGGTAAAATTTTCATGTCAGACAAGCCTGACAACTAGACCTCTAGTCCACCAGCAGTGGCATTGGCCCAATGGTTCAAAGCACAAAAAATACCAAGTTGCATAAAAACAGTAAATTTCGTTATACTGTGAATAACTGAATACCGATGTCACTGCTGACTTAGTTTTGCAGATGATCATTGCGACAGACTGTGTCTTTTCAGTGTAGATCGAATCAAGTTGTAAAACTTAAATCCAAAAGATGGATTAAAGTGACAAAAAA
>MJUU01025430.1:0-23399 GCA_002080025.1 Modiolus philippinarum
TTACGATATGTTTATTTATCCATGCATACTGCATGTTTGTGAATTTTGCCCTTATGCACAATTCTTATATGTACGCTTTTGAATGACTTTGGTCTACATGTAGGTGAAACACTACATTATCATGATTATTGATTGTCATGTGTAGGGCGGACATGGTTATTTAGCAGGTGGTTAATCAGCCAATAGAATCCAAGTTTACATCCGCATAACCGCACACTTTTCACTATGTTTTTCAGTTTATCATCGCCGGTATTATTCCATTATTGATGTCAGAAAAGCAGGTTAATCAACCAATAGAATCCAAGTTTACATCCCCATAACCGCACACTTTTCACTATGTTTTTCAGTTTATCATCACCGGTATTATTCCATTATTGATGTCAGAAAATCGAGTTACAAGCTTTCGATGTCAGGTATGAATAAATATGAGTAGTAAAAATAGAATATGTTAAAAGATGGAAATAAAAAAAGGTCAGTAACATTCACAACACTGTTCGATAATTTTGTTATTGTCCTCTTGGAGTTTTCAGGTTTATTATGTACAAACTGTATACTGAAAGATATGGAAGCGTAATGATGTCATAAAAAGAAAAAAAATCTCATTTTTATAAGATAATCCTCTCAAAAATAATTACTTATTAAATCATAATCATGAGATATTTTATCCTCATGTGGCATCAATACGCTTCCGTGTAAAGCAGAAATTGGCATTATATGGTAATATTAAGGTCAAACGCCACCATTGTGTGCACAATATTATAGATATTGATAGATAAATATAACTGGAGAAAAAACAATGAAAATTACTTCAAATGTATTGAGAAAATAATGTAGGAGACCTTCTGGTAGAAAACCTTTACCCTCCTTTTAACCTGTCAATCTATACTATTTTTTTTACAAAGCATCAATATACTACGTGCCTCACTAACAAACTTGCAAGAGTGCTTAATTTTGATTGGATAGGGGTTTGTTCCTAGATTTATCGAACAGTCAATCACTCATGAATATTTTGAACAGATATATCATGAAAAGGAGTGGTATTTGCCGAAAATACAAGTCGCGGGGCGGTAAAATTTCCCGAGGCTGAAAGGCGAGGGAAATTTAGATTTTATCAAATAACACGACGTTCATGACATATCTGTTTAATCTCTATCATTAAAGCACACAGATGACTCCGCGACAAATACCACGGCGATTTGCTATTAACCAATCAGAATGCAAGGTGTAATTAATGTTACAAAACATTGATACCACGTTCTAAATCATTAATATATTTAAACAAACTCACATAGGTCGTTTTCGTAAGGGACGTGGTATAAGCAATACCTGCAGATTGGACATGTGTTCGTAATATTTACTGTTGTTGAGCTTTTCATAATGAGATAACTCGATTCAAACTTTATCATACATTTCTTAGATGTTTTGGATACCGAGGAAATACTATTTTCCTTGATATGGCAATTTTCTGGCAATAAATGGTTGACTTTAGACACAAACGAAATGCCATAATCTTGAATTCTGAAATCTACAAACAAATGTTTTTGTTCTTCCTTTTCTTTGTACAAAACAACAAGAAATTGAAATTCACGAATAAAATGAAAAAGAAAATTCATAGTGTAACAGAAGTACATACCTCCTAACCAAAGCTACTTTTTATTTAAACTTTGTTTCAATTTTTTTTGAATGGAATCTTAAAAGTATTTCGAGTGAGATATTATAACCAATTTTCTATATATCTATATAATAACAAAGATGTTACTGTTAATTTATTTTTCTGCATCTGCATATTTCGACAACGTATGTCTCATAAGTTCAGATCAAAACAAAACACTAGGAAGTCCATGTCACAAAGCTGATAGAGAACAAATAACCAAAAGGATCTAACTCAAAAAGCCAAAATTCAGCTAAGGAGTTAGCTATGCATGAGGGAGATACTCTAGATTTAAACAAAATTTTGTAAAATTTAGATATTGTAACTTTCAATATAATCGGTTTTCGAGTCAACACCGAAGTACTGACTACTAGGTTAGTGAATACCCTCAAGGACTAACAGTCCACCAGCAGAGGCATCGGCCCAGTGGTACTAAACAACAAAACACCGTTACTGTTAATTTATTTTCTGCATATGCGCATTTCGACAACTTATGTCTCATAAGTGAAGATCAAAACAAAACACTAGGAAGTCCAAAAGGGATTAAATCGAAAAGCCAAATTCAGCTAAGGACAGAGCTATGTATGAGGGACATACTCCTTAGTTTTAAACAACATTTTGTAAAATTTAGATATTGCAAGTTTTAATATAATCGGTTTTCAGGTCAGCACCGAAGTACTGACCACTAGATTGGTGAATACCCTCGGGGACTAACAGTCCACCAGCAGAGGCATCGGCCCAGTTGTAATAAATAACAAAATACCGAAGTTACTGTTAATTTATTTCTAAATCATATCATTAAAAATTAATATTTTCTTAGAAAATTGGATTTTTGGTATGTTCCATATTAAGTGCAGCTGTGGTTGTTCCAGTTGTGTTTTCACTTGCCCTTGCAGCAGCTTTAGAAGTAAGTTAACTTTTATTGTTCAGTGATAAACTATGCTTCTATTCCTGTACATTGATACATTTTCCTATTTCAAACCATAACAGTACAATCTTTCTCAACCATTTGGTTATGACCATCCTACAGTATATGTTTACCAGTGAGTAGCACGTTCAAAACGACACACATGGTAGGACTTTCTACTAGCATTTCGCTAATTAAAGTGAATTTAAGCGAATTTATAGGGGAAAATGTAGTTCAGTTTTGGAACATCCGCTTACATAAATCGCACCTGAAAGTAACATATCTAATGAATGTATATGATGTTTCAAACAAACATTTCAACGTATTGAAACTAAGAAGTCATATTTTGCCTGATGACGTCCTTGAATTGCAGCTTCATCGTAATTATCTTCTTTTCTCACAACCTGCTTTCACATAAGCCAAATCCGGTTGACCCCAATCAGCCTGACAGAAATAAGTCTGATTAAATGAATTTCAATTTTATAGTCAAAACATCATAACAAATTACACAAATATATAAACGAGACGTCAGAAAACCTACAGAAACTAGATCACTGATAATTTCTGAAGAGCCACAATTTTTTAACATTACATGACGTAATAAAACCGCATAGGAACGGAAAGAATATTGTGAAAGACGAAGAGGTGCTACAAAGAAAAAGATTTTAAAAAAGACTCATGGTGACTTCAAGATGAAGAACAACAATTAAAACGTTCCATTGCTTGGTTTAATCATGTATCTGTAGAGACTTTGTCTTGTGTGTATTTACTCCATATCCTTTTATTGTTAATTTAAGATGTTTTTTTTCTCAAAGCATATCTACAGTAAATAAAATTTGTAATAAAAAATGCTGTGACAATACTGACTACAAAAACATACTATTTTTCCAAAATTACCAGAAAAGAATGCATTTCATCCAGGTGGGTTTACTGCTCACACTATCGGAGAATTGAACAAAAATCTGATAGAGTTCCACATATTTTTGAAAAATATAAGATGATGAACAAAAGCCGGTATATTGCAAAATATTATCCCTTTGTCAGAATTATGAAGACTGGGGCTTGTTCGCTGGCGCTCGCCTGCCCTGTGCTTCATATTCTGGGTCAAGGGATGATATTTTATGATTACATAATGTATAATTATTTGTGTCCTTTGACGAGAATGACATGCACAGTCTATACCACAAGTAAATACATGTATAAGTTACAATTACTTAATTTTTTTTGTGACTGTTTCAAATTGTATTTACTTCTTACCAGAATAACATTATTGTAATAAAAATTTTCATTATTTTCAGGCATTCAATCATCATCTTAATTTTATGGCAATATCAGTCTTGACAGACCTGATTTCTTTCACTGAATTAGTCATCGCCGTTGCTTCATCTGCCTTCTGCTGTTACTGTTCGCCTTGGGGACCGGACCCTGTAAGTTAACAAGTCTAGAAATTGTAATTATCGACTTTGAAAATTTCTCTTAGAATCGAGTTTGCTTTAGTTGAAGTCTTTCAACATATTCAAATTGTCATATTGATTTAAACATATTTGGGAAGAAACAAGTTATTGCAGTTTATATTTAATCGAAGTTTCTTTTGTAATTGTTTTATTTTTCAGAACAATAAATGGACATGCAAAGACAACTCACAGATAATTACATGTACAACACATATACAAGACACCAAATAAAATAGCGACAATTGATATTAATTTAATAAACTTTTTTTTTAAAAAGAAAGATAAAGTATATATATAATATGACGTATTAACCACTGAGTACTGCTTCCAAAAATTCCCATTTTTTCTTTACGAAAACTCTTTGTGTAGGGGTCATATAGTATGTAGATAGTTTTTCAATAACAACAGAAAATGTTAAAAAGTCAAGCCCCCTCCCCCCCGAAAAGACAGATCAGTACCCTTGCATCTGCACATATAAATATAATATTTTAATATAAGACAAACATTGTTTTTACATGGCATTTTGAGGATTTTCATCTTGCAATCCTAAAATGACAGTCTGCGCATTTGCAGAAAAGTCAATCCCTACAGTTTTCAATAAATTCTCCACAGACATCCATAAGTTTTTAACCACATTACATTCCCAAAAGATATGAGTTAGTGTATCCTTTGTTTCAAAACAAAAGGAGCACAGCTCAGTCTCTTTCAGATTGCACTTGTACAAAAAGGAATTTGTTGGAAGAATTCTATGTAATAATTTAAACTGGAGAGCCTGTAGCTTTGCATCTTTTGTTACTGAAAAAGGAATTTGAAACAAATAATCCCAACATTCTTGGTCCTTTAAATGTAATTCATTTTCCCATTTTTCCTGAATATTTATGAGATTTTCTTTGATATTCTCAATATATAATGAATAAAAATATTTACATAATTTAGATTCCCCTTAATTTTTTGTATAAATTTACATTTAACATCGTCAATTTTTCCTCCCTCTAAAATTATTTTCTTCCAAGTTTTTGGGATAGCAGTAAATACACTGTTATACTGCATGAAATTATTCTGAAGATGAAATTTAATTGTCAATTCCTCCCATGAGTAAAATATGTTATCTTCTGCTACAATATCTTTAATGAAAAATATGTTATTTTCACACCATGAAGGGTTAAAAAACACATTTCCATTGATTTTTAAATTGTTGTTTAGCCATATGGGTTGTTTTCAAATTGTCATATTGATTTAAACATATTTCTAATTTGGGAAGAAACAAGTTATTGCAGTTTATATTTTATCGAAGTTCATTAGTTCTACAATATATTTGTATAGACTTTGTCCCATGTACATTTACTCAATAGCCTTTCAATGTTTATTCATTACTTCGATTTTTGTGGATTTCCCTCCTTTGTTCCTTCGATATTCTACTGCCGTTGTCGAATATAGGCCTTCTCTGATGGAACTCTTCGAAAGAGGTCTTTTGCATGCAACAAGTGTTTCTCTCCCCGATCATGGTTCAACCATTTTCCAAAAGACTAGCGGTCGTTCTTTAAGACCATCCTCTCAAATTGTCTAAACGGAAAGTCAAAAATTAGGTCCATGAAATTTTCAGGCATCGATTCACAGACCTAAAATTGCGAAATCTTGTTAGAAATATTTCATGGAAGAGGTCAGAATATTTCCGTATTATTACACAGAGAAACGGGACAGAGAAAGGGGAGGTTTGGGTACCCATAAACCGGTTTAACCCTACCGCTGGCTTTTGCTAGTGCCGGTACCAAGTCCGGCTGTCCCGAGTTCCTATCGTTGTTTATGTTTGTCTTTTGTATTTTTATTGTGGGTTTTTTTTCTTGTGCAGTTCCTATTTACTTTCTGGCATGTGGCTATGTTTTTCGGCCATTGTAGGTGTTTCCTGTTATCTTTTTTATTACATATTCATTTTTAACTTCATGATTTTATCCGAGCGACAGCAACAGCTAAATTCATGAACAAAGCGCTTATTCTTGTAAGACAGCAAAAGCTACATTCATGCACAAAGTGTTTATTCTTGCAAGAAAGCAAGAGCTAAATTTATGAACAAAGTGTTTATTCTTGCAAGACAGCAATAGCTAAATTCATGCACAAAGTGTTTATTCTTGCAAGACAGCAAGAGCTAAATTCATGAACAAAGTGGTTATTCTTGCAAGACAGCAAGAGCTAAATTTATGAACAGAGTGATTATACTGTTTGTTATGCAACTTTTGTATTTTTTGTATTTTGACGCGACTTTTTGATTGTCTATAACAAGGATATATGATGACAACACAAGTAATGATGATAAGAGCTTTAGTATTTTGTTACTGAAAATTGATCAATGTAGCAGGATTACCTTTCAGGTCCCGTTGTTTGACTGATTTATCATCCTAAGATATACCACGTTGTGTCAAAAATATAATCAGAACAAATTTCAAGGTATTTCAGACCGAAAAAAACCCTTAATGACAATAATGAAAATAATAAAGGAATAATCTATACTTGACACAATATTATAACATTGATTATAAAAATGAGACATTAAGTTTTTCAATATTCTTGAGTTCTTGATGACAGTAAAACTTTCAATCTCTTTTATAAAATGGACTTCAAAAAGTACTACAGAGGAAAAAACTTGTTTACAGGAAAAAAATACTAGAATAAAGGTCCATAAACTGTGTTTTTCTTAAAATTGCAGAAATACATATTGCGGTTAATAAGTACTCGTCGTATTACAATAATTTATGACATTAAATTTCAAATGGAGAACAAATAATGTAAAGGATAAAGAGTGATGCACATGAGAACAAATCTCTACAAATGCATGGTAGAAGTTACCACAGGTACAACGCTTTTATTGTTGTCGTTCATCTTGAGGCCTTCATCAATGAGCTTTGCTAATAATCGAGACGGCCCTAGAACCGGTTTGAGTGGAATTCATTGATAAATGTCGAACAACGCTACATTCATGTATAATCTTTTGGTCATGGATGCAGGATTGTCAAGTTACATAAAAAATAATCGGCAAAGTGTTCTTAAAATCGCTATCACCCGTTGTCCGACAAAAAGACTAACAGAAGACAATCACAAGGCACTCATCGAGTCAATCGGAAGGAAACTTCGATTAATAAAACAGTGAGATGTGGGCACTGCAAACTGGTGACCAGAAAAACATATAATTACAATAAGTATATCAGTATCTCCACATGAGAAATTCGCACACCATGACTGGAATATATAGAGAGCATACATCTCTCGCACGGGGAATCTTTTTACAGACTCTGCACTGCAGTAGACATAACCTCACAATGAAACAACGGCAGTAGAATACCGAAGGAACAAAGGGGTGACATTCACAAAAATCGAAGTCCAAAGACAGGGCAAAAACGAGAACACAGAAAACAATGACGTTAGACACAAAAACAATGACGCCAGACAGACACAAAGCACAGAACCAGAAACCACAACATTCAGAATGAAAGGATATTGCTCATGCACATGGGACAAAGTGTCTACAATTACTAAGCAGCTAAGGACAGAGCTTTGCATGAGGGAGATAATACTTAGTTTCAAACGGAATATTTTAATTTAGATACGGTGGAAGTACTTTTATTCGTGGACATCAATTTTCGTGGTTTTCATCAATTTACCTATTTCGTGGGTACTTAAATTCGTGATTTCGAAAACTATGTATTAAAATTCAACAGAAAAAATGCATTTCGTTGGGAACTTAATTTCGTTGTTTTGGCAAACCACGAAATCCACGAAAATTGGTACCCAACGAACAATAGTACTTTCACAGTAATGTAGGTTCCAAAAATAAGTCGGTTTCCAGGCAAGTACCGGTCAAATTGGTTGGTGAATACCCTCGAGGACTAACAGTCCACCAGTAGTGGCATCGACCCAGTGGTAATAATTAACAAAATACCGAAGTTACTGAAATTTTCTATCTATATATGGCCATTTCGACAACTTAAGTCTTTTCAATGCAGATAACATCAAAACATTGGAAATCCAGAAATCGAATGCAATTAAGTTATTACCCTCGGACTTGTTGCTGGGTGCTGTGTTGAACTCACTGTGATGTATGAGCAAAGCTCATTGTGAAGGTCTCGTGGTGACTTCAAGATGAAGAACAACAATAAATGCGTTGCTCCCTTACTTTATTTTACTACGTATTTGTAGAGAGTTTGTCTCAAGTGCATTTACTTCATATACCTTCATTGGTTATTGGAGTACCTGTACAAGATCACACCGACGACCAGATGTCGGAGGGGTGATCTTATATAGACACACAGCGACGTCGTGTGATAACTACTACGGAACACCATGAGGCGGTCAACCATATTTTCAGTGCTTTTACATATCAAAAAGTTAAGTTACAACTACCATCATTTTGCGTAAAATTTATATGTAGATTTCCATTAATCCTTTTCCATGGAAGCCATACAAATGGCACCTTTGATGATTTGTAAATGAGTCTAAAATTGTATAAACTTGAAATCTGGATTTGGTTTACGTGTATATGATTTTTGTCTCGCCCACAACGAAAGTCGCGGAAAGCGAGACATATGCGTACAAAGTATGGCGGCGGCGGCGACGTAAACGTTCATGTTAGGTTTTTGTGATTAGGTCATTTCTCAGTAACTATAAGTGGTAGGTCAGTGATATTTGGTATATAGGTTTGTCTTGAGTAGTACATGGCAGACTGTTATATGGCTTTTATCTTTGACCTCAATTTCACGGTTCAATGAACACGTTAAGTTTTTGTGCTTAGTTTAGTTTCTCAGTAACTATAAGTGGTAGATCAATGATATATCATATGGCATTTGTCTTTGACCCCAACTTCTCGGTCTTGTGAGCTGTTAAGTTTTTGAAATTAGGTCATTTTTTCAGTAACTATAAGTGGTAAGTCATTTGATATGTATGTTGGTCTTTGGTACTACATTACAGTCTGCTATATGACTTTTGTCTGTGACCTCAATTTCATAGTCCATTGGTCATGTTAAGTTTCCCAGTATCTTTTAATGTAAGGTCAATATTTGGTATGTGGGTTTGTCTTAGATGGAACACAACAGCCTGCTATTAAACTTTAGCCCTTGACCTCATTTTCATGGTCTAGTAAACATGTTTTGTTTTTCAGTATCTATCAGTGGTACGTCACTGATATTTGGCATTTTGGTTTTAGGTGATACATGACGGTGTGCTTTATTGCTTTTGTCAGTTATCCTAATTTCACAGTTTATGGAACATGTTTAGTTTTCTCTGATTTAGTCAGTTTGAATTTTCAAACAAATTTTGAGACCATGTAGGGACGGGCGAGACGTAATTTGGGTCCACACTTGTTAATATGAAAAATGACAAATTCTGTGTAAAAAGGTACTTACTGTTAGAAAACGAGTATATGTTTTTTCGAAATGAATTATCCTAATCAATAATTTGGTTACACTGTTGTTATTGTGGTATTTATGGTTAATTAAATGTTAAGTTTGTAAATCAAAATGGGTTTCAATAACTCCTGAAACTAAATAACTGCGAATGTGCAAGTTTAAATTTCTTATTGTTACAAACTAGGAAAGTGATATTTAGACATCCTAAACACTTCAATGATAGTCGATTGTATCGAATAGTGTAAAAGTAAATGCTACCTGTATCTGTACGACACGAATGTCCCGCCTGACAAAAAAAATAAACAAATGATTAATAACAATTAGAACTTGAACTATAAGTAACATATAAAAAATTAAGACAATACCTCCAGTAGTGTTCAAAAGGTCTGAAAAATACTCTAATTTTTATAAATTTTGTCAAATCCAAACGATGATGACTCTGACAAAAATAGATGGATTTAAACATTACTATGCCATTCGTTGTAAATTATCAAGATAAAGTCACATACCAGAGATCAAGTCAATATATCAAACAATTTCCAGTAAAATGTCTATTAAACTGTAATTTCATGAAATTTTACAGTCCATAGTGCAATTCCTCCTACAAAAATCAATGAATCTATGCAAAACTCAAAAACGATCTGTAACTATTCAAGGTAATCTCATATGCAATATCAAATAAATATCTAAAGCGATCTTCAAACTAGTGTGAAAAACTGATATTTTATGAAATTTGATTGTCAAAGGGGCATCAATTTGCACAAACATTTCTAAACCTAGACGAAACTTAATCTTGATCTACAACTCGTCAAGATAATAACAAATATAAAGTCAGTGTCTCAAATCGTTTCAAAATATGTCCAGAAAATTGTAGTTTTATAAAATTTTAAAGAAAAATTGTCATAATTACAAAAAAATCGATAAATGTATCCGAACTCAACTGCATCTGAAACTAATCAATGTAACCTCATGTGTCGAATACTAGATCAATATCTCAAACGATCTTCAAAATAGTCCAAAAACCTGTTATTTGTGAGAGTTTTAAGTAAAAAAAAACTCCTTCAAACATGGATGAATCTAGACGAAAATCAAACTCGATTAGTAAACTGACTTACCAAATATCTTTTCAATATCTTAAACGACCTTAAAAAAGATCGGAAAACTGATATTTTTAAAATTTAAAGTCAAAGGCCAATAACTCCTACAAAAACCGATTTATCTGAATGAAACCCAAACTTGCTTTGTAACTCATCAACTCAACGTACTAAGTTTCAAGCCAATATTTAAGCGCTCTCCAAAAAAAAAGACGGGAAACTGTTTGTTTTCAGTGAGGAAGGAATGACAGAGAGACGGATTGAAGGACAAGGATGAAACTATATACCCTCGTGTTTGTTGTGGGGCTTAAAAAACTTTCCTTAAAACACAATGTGACAGTCTTTCTTAATAAATTGTTCTAATTGAGAGCCACATACTTTAAAACGAAAGCATTCAAACTGACATTCTAAATCGTATTCAGTCAAAACAGGTTTTTAAAATTACAAAAATAAGTCATAAAAATCATATTCTTCATAAGACCACCATTGAGTGTGATAAAATCTGCAACAGTTTAGTAAATAATTTTCCTTTCACAGACAGAAGTTGCATTACTACAGAATCAACCAGAAGCAGATTTACAACAGAATCAACTAGAAGCAGATTTACAACAGAATCAGCACTCAGGTACATCTGATAGCAATGTGGAACAGCAGGCAGTGAACATGGGAATTGACTTTAATCAACAAGCATTTGTCAACAGTGCCTCCCAGCCACTAGTTGACACATGGGTGCACAACAATCAGCAACTGCTTGACATAAATTTCCAGACTAATGATTATCATTATTAAATGAAATGTCGAGAATGAAATACATTTATTCTACATGATAGACTTTTTTCAAGGTTATTTTTCATTGTACCTTTTTGTATTTATTTGTTCATTTTTTATATTGTGAAAACATGAGTGTAGTAAGTAAGTACTATTTTGTTATGTTTATCTAAATCAAAACACGTTGACAGAATATTTTCAGCCTCAATCCGAAAATTGATATTCACAAGTATTGTGAGGTAATTCGATGTCGAAACCGTTTTAAAAATAAGTTTTACAGCCTTTTGTATTGCAGTGTTTCTAGCAGTCTCAAATTATTTATGATCAAGATTTATCAGTGCACGACGAATCTTATTTTTCTTATTTTCACTTGTTTCTTCCTGTTACTTTCCTTCAAATTTTCATAAGTGTAACATATTTGTTTTAACAGTAACATAGCACAAATACCGAATTTCTATTGGAATTGAAGCAAAAGTTTTTGCTTTCCTCTCTCTATAACATACATATTTTGAGATTGTTCTACCCTTTGAAATTTCAATACTGTTTATTATAGGCACAATGAATGTAAGAACTAAATGTAACAACTAAAATTAATATGTATGGTGACACTCAAATCTTCGAGTGCTCCACTATAACTTACTGAAATAAAAGGCATAATCAGGTATTCTTTATTTTATTTTATTCTGTTTGCTTTATATTCTCGTTTATTATCTAGTTCTACTTCGAATTCTTCTTTTTTCTGTAGAATCTTCCTTTGAATCAGTACAAGCACTAACAACATAACCCCGCACAGGAACAAACCTCCAAAAAAAAAGGAAATATTGTAACTTCCGGTGCCATCGTACAACCAACCTGTTACATGGAAACAACGACAGTAGAATACTGAAAAACAAAGATTGGTAGTTACAAAAATCAAAGTCCAGATACATGGCTTAAACAAGAACACAGAAAGACAATGACAGACAACTACAAGACGTAAATAAAAACACAACATTCAAAACCAAGGCACTCAGTGTGAACTATCATAAAACCGAGAATGTCATCAGGTGCTCCGGAAGGGTAAGCATGTCCTGTTCAGCCGAAATCACCTGTCACACTGTCAGTGAGCCAATCTAGGATAAAGTATAAATCGGTATTATCGGTAATTTGTATGCATTTTCTTTGATCTACAGAGACTGATAATCTCATTATGACCGAACTAGACATTATCAAAACCTATCAGGTCTCTGTGAAGGCATCAAGTGCCGGTTGACATGCTGATGTCATACTTTGGTACTATTTGTCGTGTTCGTAAGCGTAATACGTTGAACGAAGAATAAATATAAATTACTGCATTGAACAATAGATTACCAGTGCTAAAATACAAATTTCGGCTTATTTTAATTTATAATAGAGTTCTATTTGTCATTTTGTGAATGATTGATAAAAGTGAATAGCAAATTTTGTTTTTCATACGGACTTTATCACGGCGTAACGCATCAAGGTCGCCCTAACGGGCTTACTTGAAACTGTCCGTGATAAACTCCGTATCAAAAAGAAAATGTCCTATATTCCATACTTGTCAAATTCGGGAAAACTTGGATCTATCTGAAAATGTTCGTTTTCATTCGGGGACACCGGCAGTTCATATTTATCGAGGCTTTTATTTCTTAACGGATGAAACATACATTGGCTGAAGCAAATTCCTGACTCAGCAACTTTTTGGACAGTTTTTGCTTTATTTTAAAAAAATCACTACATACATGCTTGACAGTAACGAATCAACTGTGGAATGTATACTGTATACGCTGGAAAGGTAGGTACACGTATATATAAATTACATGAAATTTTCTGTTCTTGCTTAAATGAATATATCTATATATCCACGGAGGCGATAGGAACACAGAATCGGACAAGGCATATAGAAGGGTGTTCAAGCAACGATGTTTTTGAATTTGGGTGACAAACACCCGTTTTTGGAAAGAAAACAGCAGGGCACAACGAAATAACAATGTCGTTGAGATGGATTTTAGTTCATTTTTTCAAGTGGGGTTTTAAGTCGAGTCCTTCAATTTTAAGGAATATCATATAACTAACAATTGGCTTTATTTCACCAAGAGATAGTAAAAAATTAAAATTTTAATGTTAAAATACATGCAGTTCATTGCTTTTACTTTTTGTAATGATTTGACATTTACTTTCAAGCAGTCTTGCCCATTGCCACAGCATACAAACCTTTGATTTTCTACACTTTATACTACCCTGCCACACAATAAATTGAAAACAGTAATTCCGGATTTGATACATCAATATTTCTGCACTAAAAATGGAGAGCGCCGATACACTTATTTAGTAGTAGGGAAAGACAAAACATATTTTGTAAAGAACCACACTGAGTCAAGCAAGAAGTACACTGAGAATGACGTAATCAAGATGTTGGAATTTTTAATAGATAATATTTTTGTCGAATTTGGAGGCCGTGTTTTTCAACAGACAATCGGGATTCCCATGGGATCTAACTGCGCGCCACTTTTAGCCAATTTCTTCCTTTTTCGCATGAGG
Source organism: Modiolus philippinarum (assembly GCA_002080025.1). NCBI lineage: Eukaryota > Metazoa > Mollusca > Bivalvia > Mytilida > Modiolidae > Modiolus > Modiolus philippinarum. Next base: position 13,809 of record MJUU01025430.1, read on the forward strand.
CGAAGTTTTGTCAATGGCTTACACGGAAAAAAACAAAAACATTTAGCCCAGTCCTTTAATTTCAGCTTCAGCTACATAGACGATGTACTTTCTCTTAATAATCCAAAATGCAGGGAATATTTACACCAGATCTATCCCAGTGAGCTTGTAATTAAAGAGACTACTGATACACCTACTTCACCTTCGTATTTAGATCTTTTAATTTACATTGACAAAAATAGACGTTTGAAATCTAAGCTGTATGACAAACGTGATGATTTTAACTTCCCAATTGTGAACTTTCCCTTTCTGAGCAGCAATATACCTACCTCTCTAGCCTATGGAGTGTACATTTCGCAGTTGATTCGTTACTGTCGGGCATGCAGTTTATACAGTGATATTTTAGTTAGAGCAAAAACAGTGTCCCAAAAGCTGCTTAGGGATTTGTTCAGCCTTTGTTACTTTTACCCCTTCAGAAATTCTATGGCCGTCACCATGACATCATTGACAGATATGACGTGTCTGTGTCCCAAATGAAAACGGACATTTTCAGCTAGATTTCACGTCTTCACGGATTTCACTCAACCCTGGATTGACTCACTGATAGTGTTACGGGTGCCGCTAGCGGAGCAGGACATGCTAACCCTTCCGGGGCACCTGATGTCACTCCCGGTTTTCATGGGAGTTCACACTGTGAGTGCCTTAGTTCTTAATGTTATCTTTTTATTTCCGTGCATTGTAGCTGTCTCACGTCCTTGTTTTGTCTTTGTTTTTATCTGTTACCGTTTAAAAAATTGCCATGTCTTTGGACTTCGATTTTTGTAGTCATCGGTTCCCTTGTTCCTTTGGTATTCTACTGCCGTTTTATTAAACAAGTTTCGTTATAAGCATTTAAGGTCATTTTTGAAATAACCACCTCCCATTTATCTGTAGTTTTTTATAAACCATTGTTTCAAGAAATATCATAAATTTTTTTTACAACCTGCTTTCCGGATTCATTACCCGAAAGTATCAGTTAAGAGTTTTACATACAGTGAGCAGTATTACAGCTATATCAGGACAAGAGAGAAATATAAAAATATATGTTGTGCAATGGCCACAAATTAATGTAAATAAACAAAGTAAAAATGGTAAGATAGGCCACAATTAAAAGGTAAAATTAAACAAAATATACAACTAAAAAACAGGTAAAATAATCAAAACGGGTAAAAGGAAAGTGTGCCCAACGTTTCGGCCAGTACGGCCTTCTTCTGGGGGCAACCGGGACAGAAAAATGGAAAAAGTTGTAGAGGTTACAAGGGAAGACTGCTGACTAACGTGTAACGAAAATCACCTGTAAAAATCATGCTTAATCTTGAACTTAATCCAGAAAGAAAACAAGACATTTGTATACTGTACTGTGCAATCGTGTAATTTCAAATAAAGTGAAATCATAAAATGGACTGTTTCTTAACATTCATGCCAAAGGGTCGAACAGTCCCCAGAAAATGGATAATTTTTAGCTCGCCGGGACGAATGTCCGGAGAGCTATTGTCATACCCCCGGCGTCGGCGTCGGCGTCAGCAAAACTTTAACCTGGCTTGTGGAATTGAGACTTGAAGAGCTAGGATGTTGATATTTGGTATGTGGCTTCCTTGTAATGAGAGCTTTCTTCTGGTACCATATTTGTAGACATTTTGACCTTGACCTTGCCCTGAGGGGAACTTTTGAAAAACTTTAACCTTGCCTCTAGAAGGTAGGCTTTTAGTGGTAGGGTGTTTATATTTGGTATGTAACTTCCTTATGATGAGAGCTTTCTAGTGGTACCATATTTGTAGACATTTTGACCTTGACCTTGCCCTGAGGGGAATTTTTGAAAAACTTTAACCTTGCCTCTAGAAGGTAGCCTTATAGTGGTAAGGTGTTTATATTTGGTATGTAACTTTTTTTGATGAGAGCTTTCTAGTGGTACCATATTTGTAGACATTTTGACCTTGACCTTGCCATGAGGGGAATTTTTGAAAAAAACTTTAACCTTGCTTATAGAAGGAAGGCTTTTAGTGGCAGGGTGTTTATATTTGGTATGTAACTTCCTTATGATGAGAGCTTTCTAGTGGTACCATATTTGTAGACATTTTGACCTTGACCTTGCCCGGCGGGGAATTTTTGAAAAACTTTAACCTTTCCTCTAGAAGGTAGGCTTTTAGTGGTAGGGTTTTTATATTTGGTATGTAACTTCCTGATGATGAGAGCTTTCTAATGGTACCATATTTGTAGACATTTTTATCTTGACCTTGCTCTGAGGGCAATTTTTGAAAAACTTTAACCTTTCCTCTTGAAGGTAGGCTTTTAGTGGTAGGGTGCTTTTATTTGGTATGTAACTTCCTTATGATGAGTGCTTTCTGGTGGTACCATAATTATAGACATTTTGACCTTGACCTTGCTCTGAGGGCAATTTTTGAAAAAAAAAACTTTAACTTTGCTTCTAGAATTTAGTTATTTAATGGTAGGGTTTTCATATTTGGTATGTAACTTCCATATGATGAGAATTTTGATGTGATAAGAATTTTCTGATGGAAACTTTCAAATTTATTGTGCATCGAGGTCACACTAATCCCCGGCGAGCTATGTTGTCTTCTGACAACTCTTGTTTGTTCAAGGAACTGTCGTTGTTTTTCACCCGCACTAGTTTGTAAAAGGACAGTTACATGCATGTCACGTATGCTGTGGTTGGGTCGCCGACGGGGCAGTCTTTTCCATTGGTGACGCTCTGTTTATGTTCGACAAAGCGATCACCCAATCTACGGCAAGTCTCGCCCACAGAGATTATCTGGCATAGCTTGCAACCAACAGCATACACTACGTTTTCAGTAGTGCAGGTAAAACCATTTTTAGTTTGAAGACGTTAGCCGGTCCTACTACTTCATCTGTTTCCCAAGTGAAATTACAAGTCAGACAGCGAGATCGCTTACATTTTCTAGTGCCCCTGAATTCACAGGGAATTTGAGGAGTAGCACTCTTGAAAGAGCTAGTGACAAGGTGCTGTTTTAGACTCTTCCCTTTTCTGAAGGCTGCAATCGAAGGCGAATCCTGGAAAACTGCTGACATGTGTTCGTCCTTGAGAACTATGGATTTAAAGTTACGGATCAAAATGTTTTTGATGGCTTCGTTATGAGGGTGGTATGTCAGAACCAACGGAACACGGTCGTCGGTATTTCTCACCCTCTTCTCCATAGCCTCAGATCTGGTCCCTCGGGAAACTGAAATCATAGCTCGATCCAAAACTTTGCTTGGGTAGCTTCTCTTAACAAAAAAGGATTTCATTCTGTTACATTGAGTCTTGAAGTCCTGCTCATCGCTACAAATCCGACGAAGTAGTAAAAATTGTGACTATGGAATTGCATCTTTGCATGAATTAGGATGACAAGACCCATAATTTAAGTAAAAGTGGGCGTCTGTCGGTTTGTAAAATACGGAGGTGGAAATTTGCCTATCCTTTATGGAACAATTAATGTCGAGAAAAGAGAGACTATCTTTGGCAATATTAAAAGTGTATTTGATGGCCGGATGGTACGAGGAAACATAGTCAATGAAAGACTTAAGTTCATCTTCACTGTCTGAGGACACCCCAAAGACATCATCAATGTATCTTTTGTAAAGTTCTGGGGCGGGTCCTATATATTCGGAGAACATTTTTTCCTCAAGGTAGCCGACAAATAAACAGGCAAAGCTTGGACTCATTTTGGTTCCCATCGCAACGCCACTAGACTGACTGTAAAAATCCCCATCAAATTGAAAGGTATTGAGTGTGAGGACTAACTCAGCAAGCCTAAGGATGATGTCTGTTTTTATATAAGGATTAGGTCTTCTGTCTAAAAAGTGTCTTAAAGCTACCACAGCATCATTGTTGGGGATGCTAGTGTAGAGGGCAGTGACATCCATAGTAAATAGTCTGAATTCAGCATTTTCTGGCTGGAAAAACTCAAGAATAGTGAGAGCATGTGTAGTGTCCTGGATGTATGTTGGTAGGTTCTCCACAATTGGAATAAACACGTCATGGAGAAAGCTAGAAATGTATTCAGTAGGACAACTACAGGCTGAGACTATCGGTCTACCAGGATTCCCCAATTTATGTATTTTGGGAAGCATATAAAAACGTGAAGTCCTTGGTTGAGAAACAACTAATTTATATGCTTCATCTGGTAGATCCTGCTTTTCTATGGATGTTTTAATAAAATTTTTAATGAATTTCTGATTATCTTTCGTGTTGTTGGATTTAAGCCTTTTGTAAAAATGTGGATCCGAAAGTTGAAAGTCCCCTTCAGCGACATAACACTGAGAATACCAGGCGACCAGGGCACCTCCTTTGTCTGCAGATTTGATAACAATATCAGTGCGGGCTTTGAGGTGCCGAAGCGCAGTCTGTTCCTCTGGGGGTCAGGTTATGCCTCTTAAGGGGTTTGGATTTTAGATTGTCAATTTGACTGATACACGACCTAAAGTAACCCTGCAACACAGGAAACAAAGATGCTTTAGGTGTGAAATCTGATTTTGTACGATGGAATTTAGAAAATGAAATTGAATTTTCAACTGGTTGTTCCGACTCTTGATCTTTACCAAAAAAGAATGCCTTAAGCAAAAGACGCCGAAAAAATTGCTGAATGTCCGTTTCATTTTGGAATGAATCCGGAAAAGGGGTGGTCGGAACGAAGTTTAGCCCTTTAGACAGAAGACTCTTTTCAGAGGCACTTAGGCTTACCGAGTCTGGTACGCAGCGGACGATTTCTTCTATCTCATCTTCGTTTGAGTAACATATGTTGTTACTAGAAGAAACGATAGGTCTATCGGGAATAAGCTGTTGCATTTTGTGCTGTTTGCCGGAAAGAAGGAAATCGAACAGGTCCTTGTTGAGAACACGGATCCGTTCGATAATGTCAGTGCAACAATTTTGTGACACAAAGAAAACAGCTTATTTTTGATGCGAACCTTGCTATGACGTAAACGTTCAAGCTTGGTATGAACTGCTTGAATGGTTAGGCGCATGGTTGCTAAAGAAAAATTGAAAGAAATTTGGTTGAATTCGGTTTGAAAATCCCGGTTGTAATGAATTTCATCAATGGGATGAAAAGATGCTTTAAACCCATTGGGAACAACACGGGATGAAATACAGTTCTTCAAAAAAGAGAGGTGACTGTTACATTTAGTAAGACTTTTTCCATTTTTCTGTCCCGGTTGCCCCCCAGAAGAAAACCGTACTGGCCGAAACGTTGGGCACACTTTCCTTTTACCCGTTTTGATTATTTTACCTGTTTTTTAGTTGTATATTTTGTTTAATTTTACCTTTTAATTGTGGCCTACCTTACCATTTTTACTTTGTTCAAGAGAGATATATAACTGTCACCTAACTGCAATCAGTTACACCCCCGCTCATTGAACCGTAAGTGTTGACAGAATGATATTACTTAACCCTCAAGAATAAACATGAAAATATTTTGTAGAAATCAAACAAAATATTACTGCATGCATATCTTCAAGTGATATTCTACAATTGAGTAATATCGGATGACTTGCGCTGCCAAGTTAGCTCTTTTTCTAGTAAATATTCAAAGTTAAAAATCTCCCCTTAAAACATTTTAGCAGCAGCATATTATTTCAGGTGATAAACAACAACTGTGTAATATTTCATCTAAATTCGTTTAAGAATACAAAAATACCGAGGTTGCATAAAAAACGGTACATTTTGTTATGCTGTATACGTGTTTCAAGGAGTAACCTCCCATCAGCAGCATTAGACATGCGCTGACAAGGTACCTCATCTTTTTTCAGTAAATATTTAAAGTAGTATTCAGCGCTTGTGAGATGTTTTCTGAGATGGCGATTTCACTTTTTCCCTTGTTGACGTAACTCATAAAGCATCCTACAACTCATAACCTGATCTCATTACTCATATCGATTCACAAAATCTATGATTCCAAATAAAATATTATCTGTTTAAGCTTCAATGCCTGTGTCACACTATGCCACGACTACGACCTATAATAATTAAAAGTTGTGGAGAGGTCGTGGTACATTCGGCAAAATTTTTACATTTCCACGATGTTACTACGACCAAACTACGATCATACCACGATCACGTTACGAGGCATCTACGATTTCATTTCGACTACGCCACTTCTTCACTACGAACATTAAGTCATTATTGCGACCTTACCACGACTATCCCGAATCCATCACGACCTTACTATACGCTCCCATCACGACGAAACCACGATTCCACCACGATCTTGCAAGTTCTTACTACGATTCTGTGACGATGTCACCACGATCTTTCCCCAGTTGTTATAAGTACTATGTAACATATAACTTATCAATTTTCCTAATATTTCACTGATTGCAAAAACACTCCACTCAAATGATCAAAACCTATGAGAGGGCGTTGTTGGTGAGAGGCATTTCAACGGTTGTTTTAGTAAAAGCCCACAAAGGGATTACGGTTTACTGCATTCTTCGTTTTTTAGTTGTACATGAAAATAATTCATTATTTTTTTAATGCCCACTTATACCTTAAAGGACTGATGCCATAAACACAGACTATGAAATACATAAAAAATGCACAAAAACAAAATGCAATAAAATTATGCAGTCTGTGAGTCAAGTTTTCTAACATGAAAGATGGTTGCTTGGTCGATATAAATCACAAACGTCTGAGAACAACAAATCTTCGTTTTGCATCCCTATTTTTACAGTCTAATGCTCATGAGAATTCCAGAGGCTTTAAACATGACTTGTGGTTTTTGCAAGTCGATATTATATCCTCCTTATTGTACATTTATTGCGTGATCGAGGTAAAGTCGGCATGAACTTGTACTGAGGTCTTTTATATCGTTGTTTAATCATGTTTTTGTCGTGGCAGAAACGTGGAATAGTCGTAGAAGAATCGGAAAGGTCGTAATGAAATCGTAGCAGCATCGTACTGTGATCGCAGCGCAGTCTTCTCAATTGGCATTTAACGACCCCACTACGATGCTAACTACGACCATACTACGACTGTAGTGCGACACCACTACGACCAAATTTGACCAGGACCGCACTACGATTTTTTGAGCATGTTCTAAATTGTTCCACGACCATCACGACCATGAAGACCTTTCTACGATCCTACTGCGACCTTACTACGATGGCCCGATCGCTCCACGATCCTAATTTTCTTGTCAGTTCTAGTACGATCGTGACTTAGTGTGATGGGGGTATAAAGGAAGATTTCAAGACAAGCATGATCAGAAGTATAATAATATATGCAATAAGTATTTCTGATTTCGAAATCAAAAACAAACTTCGGATCGTTTGTCAAAATTTGACAAGTTCAAGCCCACGAAAACAGTAATTCAGCAAGCAATTGTTACCGTTTGATAATATTTTTATCATCGATGACTTAATAGCGATCGAACTATATTCTCCGATTTTTAAAAACAAATGGACTTTACAGGTACTATATGATGATAAATGATGGTACTTGCATTTCGAAGCGGTGACCTCGATACAACTACGGCCTCGAAAAATGCCTATTTTCTATTTATTTTATTATTCTGTGTAGGGGATAAATGGAATTCGAAATGTTGTTCTATGTTAATATACTATTTTAAATATTCGATCCTCCCCTGGATGGATTTGTTTCCCATCACAACTACATGTGTAAAGAATAAAATATTTCAGAATAAATAAGTATGATTAAAAGTATCAATATCTTAGATTAATTTGTCACACCAATTTTTTTTTTCCGAGTTAAGAGAAATCGAAATTCCACAGGTATTCAATTAATTTGTAATACCAATCCAAAAATCTTGCACAAACGAATACGCCCAAAAATATGTATTAGTTTTTCTTTAGTTTTGTGAACAGAAAAACAAAGCCCTGTTTCCTTTAGTTTGCATTTATGCAAATAAGAGATACACGACAGAATTCTGAAAGAGATTGAAATTAATTTACTTCAGCTTCGTATTTAGATCTTTTAATTTACATTGACGAAAATGGACGAAAATTGACGTTTGAAATCTAAGCTGTATGACAAACGTGATGATTTTAACTTCGCAATTGTGAACTTTCCCTTTCTGAGCAGCAATATACCTACCTCTCCAGCCTATGGAGTGTACATTTCATAGTTGATTCGTTACTGTCGAGCATGCAGTTTATACAGTGACTTTTTAATAGGAGCAAAACACTGTCCCAAATGCTGCTTAGTCAGGGATTTGTTCAGCCTTTGTTACTTTCAGTCCTTCAGAAATTCTATGGCCGTCACCATGACATCATTGACAGATATGACGTGTCTGTGTCCCAAATGAAAACGGACATTTTCAGCTAGATTTCACGTCTTTACGGATTTGACATAATCGGATTTGACTAAACCCTGGATTGACTCACTGATAGTGTGACGGGTGCCGCTAGCGGAGCAGATATCAAAAATCTGACAGAGGTAAAAGTGATCAGCATAGCAAAATCTACCTGCCCTGCAATTTCGAAGAAAATCCGAAAACCCGTCTTGGAGTTATTGCCCCTTTTCTGTAAAATTTGCAAAATTTTAACTTTATTGATTTTTTATCAGAAAAACGATAAGAGATAGAAGTCAACTTTAAATTGCAAAAATATTCAGCATGTCAAGATCTACCCACCCTGAAATTTTGAAGATAATCCAAAAACCCTTGTAGGAGTTATTGCCCTTTTTTCACGGAATTTTTAAAATTTTCATATTTTTCATCTTTTATTTCCAAAACTATGGAGGATGAAGGTTAAGTGTAAATTGATAAAATGTTTGCAGTGCTATGGCGACTTCAAAACTGATGTTGAAAATTATTGGTTGACCGCCATTTTCAAAATGGCCACCAAAAAAGGCGGGAAAATTCAACATTGACCAATTTTCCAAATAGATATTGATGTTGCGACTTCAAAACCGGGGTTGAAAATTGTTCGTTGACCACCATTTTCAAAATGGCCGCCAAAAAGGCGGGAAAATTCAACATTGTCCGATTTCAATGAAATTTGGTTTCCAAAAAGGTATTGATGTAGCAACTTCAACACTGATGTTAAAATTGTTCGTTGACCGCCATTTTCAAAATGGCTGTCAAAAAAGGCGGGAAAATTCAGCAGTGTCTGATCTCAATAAAATTTGGTTTCCAAGTGGATATTGATGTCGCTACTGCAAAACCGGTGTTGAAAATTGTTAGTTAACTGCCATTTTCAAAATGGCCGCCAAAAAGGCGGGAAAATTCAACATTGTCCGATTTCAATGAAATTTGGTTTCCAAATAGATATTGATGGTGAACTTAAAGATATGGTGTTAAAAATTGTTGTTGACTGCCATTTACCAAATGATATCTCGACTTCAAAACTGGTGTCAAAAGTGGTCCTTAGCAAGACAATGTTTGTCAAAAAAGTCCAACAAAAGGTACAGTAAAACATGATCATACTTAAAATAGAGTCCAAGTTAATGGTGGTGTTTACTCTACCAAGGTTTGAGAGACTGAAGTTCGACTGTATGATTTACAATGTTAGCTTGATTGTGGCAACTGAAAGCCAGGTGAGCGATATAGACTCCAGGGAGCCTCTGGTTTCAGTGCTTATGAATGACTTGGTCAGTAT